>JBBUKS010503582.1:0-34582 GCA_038050645.1 Hedychium gardnerianum | reverse complement strand
CATCCGAGGGGTGAGAAGCTGCGGAAGAGTACATCGGTGGAGTGAGAAGGACGCGGTCTGAGGGACGAGAAACCGGGGAGGAAGCCTGCTCGAAGAGAAGGTCGGAGTTGGGTTCGGGTGAGCTCAACTTCGGACGACCAGAGATCACCTAGGCATCCAGAAGGATTGGAGGCGCCCCAGAACAGCTGGAGGCGCCTCGACCGCCTGGCGCTGGAGGCACCCCCAACGCTCGGAGGCGCCTCAAGCACCCAACTGATGGAGGCGCCCCCAAGGCTCGGAGGCGCCCCACCCGCCAATTGGATGGAGGCGCCTCAGAGCAATGGAGATGCCTCTGACCGTCGCTGAAGACCCGCCGCAACGGATGAGATCTAGAAGCTGAGTCAGCTCAACCGAGGCGCCCCCAATGCTTAGGGGCACCCCAGCGCTGTCAGATCACTAATGGATCAATTTCGATCCATTGGAGGCGCCTCCAATCAATGGAAGCGCCCCCAATTAATGGAGGTGCCCCCATGACTATCACGTCAGCAAAACGGTCACCTCGACCATTTTGTTATAAATAGAGGTTGTGTCCTCTTGTTTTCATGAACACACTCTGTTTTTCATTTCCAACTTCTTCTTTTTAATTGTCTGAGTTTTCCACGTCTGTAAGAGGCTACTCCGTCCGAAGGAGTATTTTAGCGCTTCCACTTGTCTTGGATTAACAACCTCCTCGGTAATCAAGTAACTCTTTGTGTCTCTTTCTTTATATGCAGTTATTTTTTAATTAACTAGTGTGCATCCTTGCTTAGTTAGAAGCAAAAGAAAGATCTAATTTTATTTGCAGGGCTATTCACCCCCTTCTAGCCGTCTAACCCGATCCTACAGTCACAACTAATGACAATGGGTTAAGCTTTTGTATGTAAGTTCAGAAGGACTCTTCTTACAAACTACATCTCATATTGCTTCAGTAGTTATAATGTTTCGCTTTTACATAAGATAGTGTAATCGCCTTTTACTTCAAAATACAACAATTCACCTTAAAGCCTATCCACAAATGTAGCTATTCTTTCGCTATCATCAACTGATTTAGTCCAATCACTATTTGTAAAGTCAACTAACTTGTTGTCACTTCTTTATAATGTTTGATGCCTTATGTTTTGCTTCGTTTTTTTTTTATGAAAGGTAAATGTATATAGATGCATCAAAATGTACAGTGTTGGCCAGGTTAGCCACTTATATCCGACAAAGTGTCAACTTTAAGTAGTAATCCATGGTCGATATATACATGTACTTATATAACTTGAATACCAACTGTACAACCAAAAAACTGGCATCAAAAGCCTTGTAGTGTTAAGCATGACCGATCAATTGTTGACCACCGAAATGCATCCTTATTGTTGTGGCTTGGCGCATGTTCCATCCCTTCATGTTGCACAACCATGAACCATAGCTTCCTCCATGTTTTCGTCCAACACCAACTCCTAAGCACCCGAGCATTACCTTGTACTGGAGTTCCTCACGACTCTGATTACTTTCATGCTTGAGCACCTTCCTACCCTGCACTGCGTGCCTGAGCACGCCTAAGCACTTCAATTTTGTGCACCTTCCTATACTACACCCGAGAACTCATGCAGTTCCGTTTCCATGCGCCTGAGCATTTCGACGCTTGAGTACCTCCTTGCACCACTGCTGAGCACCCATGCAGTACTAACCTCCTACGCCAAAGAACCCATGTAGTACCAACCTCTTGTGCCCGAGCACTTTAGTAGAGCACCATCTTGTACTATAGTTGCACGCGGCCTCAAGCATTTTAGCGCCCGAGCAGCCTCTCGCCCCACATCCGAGCACATAGAGAATGCCGACTATTAGGACCGAAGGAATTTAGATATCTCTACAATGGTATGATATTGTTTACTTTGGACCTAAGCCCTCATGGTTTTTGTTTTTGGGTTTTACCCAAAAGGCCTCATATCAATGGAGATATCTTTCCCTTATAAGCCCATGATCTTTCTCTTGTGTTTTCAATGTGGGATTTTGTTTGTAACCTTGCAACCCCTACAATCCCCCCTCAAACGAAGGACCACAATCCCCCTCAAGCAGAAAGTCTATCCGTTTAATGTCCGATCCTCGACCCACCAGGTTTTCCTGCCCTCGATCCAATCGACCTACCAAGTCTTCTTGCCCCTCGGTCCACTCAACCTATTAGGACTTCCTTGCTTAGCCGCAACTAGGGCTTCTCTGCCTAGCTGTCCACCATGACTTCCTGTTTGGTGTCTAGTGCTCTTGATTCAGACACGGGAGCTCCCACTTCCTTTGTTAGAGGTCAATATTCTACTCACATAGTTCGATTAGACTATGACTCTTGTGCACAGTCGATGGTTAGACCTTCTGGCAGTCTGGGCTCTGATACCAATTGTTAGGACCAAAGGAATTTAAATATCTCCATTGGTATGAGGCCTTTTGGTAAAGTTCAAAAATAAAACCATGAGGGCTTAGGCCCAAAGTGGACAATATTATATCATTGTGGAGATATCTAAATTCCTTCGGTCCTAACACCGACCACGTGCACCCAAGCACTTCCGCTCTCGAGCACCTCTCTGCATTGCATCTGAGCACCCAAGCGGCCCCATCTGTGCGTGTCTGCTGATTGCCTGGCTTTCTGAGAATCCGAGTACTCGCATGTGTCATCCATAATCTCCTCTGCTTCTAGCTGTCCTTTTCTTGCTCAAGCAACCTAGTGATTCCGGGATGCTTGGCATTCAGTTAGATAAAATGTGTTTTGTGACCATAAAATGCAACTCTGTCATTTCACTTAAGAGATAAAGACTTTTCCTTTGTTTTGCTTTACTTGAATGCTTAGGAAGTATTTCATCAATAAGAGATTATACATGTTGAATTCCCTTTTCATGTTTTGCACAAATTCTTGAACAACTTGTATGTTTGTGCCCATGTAGATAAGGTTATCGACATAGAGACAGATATTTTACATAAGATAAATCACTTCACTTTTTTTGGAACCCATATGAACTGAAATACTAGTCAACCATGTTCCATGCACATGGAGCTTTGTTCAAGCAATATAAGATTTTCCGAAGCTTAATTTTATGTTGCATGTCTACAACTTTATACCTTTGAGGTTGTTTGATATGCACCTTTTCTTTGACTTCACTATTGAGAAAAGAATATTCAATAACTGATTGAAATACCTAGAGTTTAAATTTAGTGGCAAGAGTAAGAACACTACAACTGTCCCCATTCTTACAACTGCTGCAAATGTTTTGATGACTTTGTTGTCATGCTGCTGCAAGTATGATCTATCTTCATTAAATATGGTTTTGTAGATTCAATTTATCCTAGCCATTTCTTTCCCATGTATGGTTCTTTTGAGCTGTTGCAATCTCATCATCCATTGCTTTTCCATTCTTTGATAGCAATGGCTTCCTCAAAGTCATAAAGTTTACAACAAAAGAAAGTAAGATGACAATTGCTATGTAAGGCCCTATTTCCTACAATGAAAGGAAACAATTAGGGAAAGAAAGAAGGTAGGAAAAAATATTTATTTGAAAAGAATTATAAAATCTTCTCTCCAACTCTTTCCTTGGGAAAGAGGGAGGAAAATTAAAAAATTTCAAAACTTTATTTTTTAAAAACATTAAAAAAGATAATTAAAAAAACTTTAAGGTTAAATTTGAACTTTATTGCACTTGAAAATGACATTTCTGCCCAAATTGAGTGAAAGGCATGTAGAGGAAAATTGGGGGAAATTTCCAGTCTTTTCCTTCCCTCCTTTTTTCGGCAAAAGGAAATGGAGGGAAAGTATCATTTAGGAAACCTTTTTGTCAAACACACCTTTAGATAAGCTGAGCTTGTTAGTTTCTACATCATATAACTTGTAGTCTTTGGAATCATTAATATACCCAATAAATATTACATTCTCACATTTTTCATCAAATTTCTCCTGGTATTGTGCAGGAATGTGACAGCGTGCTATGCAACTAAATTTTTTAAGATGGTCTATATTGGGTTTTCTCTTTTGACATGATTTAACTATAGTTTTTTTAAGCATTATTTTTGTAGGAAATCTATTGATTTGAGATTATAGATAACATAATGAGCAACATCAACCCATAAATTGTTTGGTGAAATTTTACCTTTTGGTATGCTTTGCGCCATCTCAATGATGGTGCGGTTTTTCCTTTCAATGACTATATTTTGTGAAGGACTCATGTGAACTGTGAGTTACAGTTAGATACCTTGTTGCTGATGATACTCAACAAATGACTAATAGATGAACCTTTCTTCTTAGTTCATAGTCTTAAATTGAAATCAACTTTAAATTTCTCAACTATGTTTTTTGAATTGAAGAAACAAAGAGAAAATATCTGACTTAACATGCAAGAAATTGACCCATTTCATTCTAATGAAATGATTAACAAATAGGAAATAACTACGTTGGTTCTTTGACGGAGTTCTTATAGGTGTTACATATATCCTCTTGAAGAATCTCAGGATGCACTTTAACTCTACAAGAGGTTTCTAGAAATGGGAGTTTCTGCATTTATTTTAGCCAAATATGTAACCTTTGCTTACTTGACATTTCCTTTGATATGAAGGAGATCAGTCACCATATTTTTCCCCTTAAACAGTTGCAATAATTCCATGTCCCTGTTGCATATCAAAGGTGCCATAAGGTATATAGATTTTCACTTTTGAATATCCTTTGACATCATAGTTTTTTTTTTAAAAAAAAATCCTTATTTGAACTCGTAGAGACACTAATGAATTATTTTCTTATAAAAATTCAGCACCTAAATTGCAAAAGAATTCGATATCATAGCATGCTGGTCAATGACTTCGATATCATAGCTCTCATACTAAATTTGTTGATCTCAAATCTGTAGGCACTTTGCAAAAGAATAGTGGACTGATGGTGATCGTAAAAAACACTCATTGCATTCTATTTTTCTTGCTTGAGACACATAAATGAACTCCTCTAGATCATATAATAAATTGCCTAGTAAGATATACAGTCGTATGCAGATGATTGAGATCTCCAAAATAGCTTAAATCAAAGAGAAAGAGTCACATGCATGCATCTAAAGTTTACAAATTATCTTTTCAATTCTCAGTACAAATGTTGACACTTTTTTTTCCCCATGTTGGTGCTTGAATCTTTTTCCCTTGTTTTTTTCTCCCCGTTTTTCTGATGGCTTCAATCGTTCTACTTCATTACTCTATCAACTCTGGAATGAATATACTGCAGGCAGGTTTTAAGTATCATCATGCAGAGCAAGCCTATTTGATGTTAACTTACTGGATTCCTGAAGGTCCTTGTTTACTTCCTGCCAATGCATCGCATCAAGTTGGTGTGGGGGGTTTCATTGTAAGTGAAAAGAATGAGGTATGCTTCTTCGGAAAACACATGTATTTTTTTTAGTTCTTTCCATATTTTTAGACCAAAGGGCTAGGCCATGAAATTAATCTTGTAAGGAAATGAAATGATACAATGGAAAAGAAATTGAAGATTTAGGTTGCTTGGAGGAGAAAAGTAATGCAAGAAATGTTTCTAAGTGACCGTAAAAACTGATCAAACTAGTCAATAGTCTTTTCTACCCTTTTTTTTTGGCAAAACAATTCTTCACCTTTTCACTGAATGACATCTCCCCTGAAGGCTTTGTTGTTTATATAGAAATTATATTCCTCTTATCAATTTGTAATGTTGATGTAATATGAGCTTTATTCCCCAAAGGGGAATTTGCGATGTGTAGACTCACTCACCCTTTGGCTTGACAAATTGTGTAGATACTTGTCATAGAAGAGAAGTATTGTTCTTCGACATCCGTGGGTGGATGGAAACTACCAACAGGGTTTATTCACGAGGTACCATTTTTCATGTCCAATCTGTACTTTTCACTGTCATATATGACAGTTAGGTTGTTTACTTTCCTTTCTTAATCACAAAACTAAACTTACTGTTTCTTTTAGTCTGAAGAGATCTTCTCTGGAGTTGTAAGAGAAGTCAAAGAGGAAACTGGAGTAAGAAGAATCACATTTTTTTAAAAAAAAAATCAAAATCTATTCCTATTTTTTGTCTAACATTTTATCATCTTTTTATGAACCATTAAAAATCCACTTAATCTATTATACTTCTAATTGGTTTTGCAGATAGATACAGAGTTTTTGGAAGTTGTAGCCTTTAGGTAATGAGTCTTTCTATCTTCAGATTTCTTCTTTTTTTTTTTGTAGGAACAAGAAAGTGAACTGAATACAAATTGGATTATTCACTTAGTGTGAAACATGCTCTTCGAGATTAATATGCACTAAACTAAAATTCCGTCCTCGTAAATAGATTAGATATTGATAATGAATTTCTTGTCCAAAGATCTGCTAATTACAGGAGTCAAGTTCATTACTAGTGCATTTAATCATTATTCTGAAAACTGATGTCTGCAACTTAATTTGGTTTTAGATCTAGCATTGTAGTAAACCTTTTATGTCTAACAATGATGATCCAAAAGTGTTGGAACCATAGTTCCAAATATTCACTTGATTTAACATATAAATGCCAATAAATTAGAAGGAAAATACCCGATTTTAGATCCATCAACTCTTTCATATAACTTGCATGATTTATGCAAGTATAAATGGAGAAAATAGTTGTTGGATAAATAAAACTTTGTGGAAGGCAGTTATCGTTAACCTAAATAGTGTTTTCCGCTTCATACGTGTCTGTATGGTGGAAACTCAACTCCACAAGGATATGATCGCGATCCACCTTTGTGGACATGACCACGAGGAGGGTGATATTGATTTCAAGTACCAATTTGAGCAACAAGGTAAGAAAAAAAGAGAGTACATTATGAAACCTCTCTTACTTATACTAATGTTGCTAAGTAAAGATACTTTTAACACGAGTATATGCCATACTTTGATTTATATACCTTTTTCTCTCCATTGCTAACCTTAGAAGTAATTCCGCCAACAACTAATTTGTCTCATCGCTTGTTAGATGGCCACCACTACCAACAGAGATAAGGAATCCAAGTTTAGGTGTTCATCATCCATTTTCTTTCTTCTCTCTTTTTTTTTCCTCTCTATTTGTTCAAAGCGAAGAGCACGAAACACTGGTCCATTTAAAGGATCACATTTAGAGCTCCCTTCAAAGAAATCTAATCCTCTTGATATTTAAAGCTATGCTGAATGTTCACTAAAGTGAACTGATACACCACATTAGATTTAATTAACTAACTAAATAAAGCTAATTTAAATTTATCCAACAAAAAGTTAGCACTTAACTAAGTGTTACTGTGAAGAATTTTCATGTGTAAGCTAATCTTCCACTGTCCTTATCATAGGCATGCCCATCACTTGGCATTTGGAAAATCTGATTTGTTCTTCATCTGCATGTTGAGGCCCATATCGAACGAGATAAAGATTGATGAACAAGAAATCAAGGCAGCCAAGGTAGATTTTCATGAGTATTTTTTTTTTTTTTTTTTTTTTTTTTTGCTTTAGGACAGTGATATGCTTTAATTACCAACAAGCAACTTCATTTCTGAACTTGTTCATTTCTCTTCGGTCCTACAAATGCAGTTTAGGAACTTCATCAAATGACACTCGAGGTGTTTCATATATCTGCAAGTGACATTTTAATGCATTTTTCCTGCAGTGGATGCCCCTCGCTGAGTTCACGAAGCAACCGTTCATTCAAGATGACAAGATGTTCAAAAAGATCATCAACATTTGCATGGCGCGGCTCGGTAAGCGCCACTGTGGATTGTTAGCCCACCAGGTGATCTCCAAATTTGATGGCAGGTCTTCTTCCCTGTACTACACTGTTGAGGAGCCTCAGAAGTTTGAGTGTGAGGGGCTATAAATTTGCGAGTAATGCGCGAATATCTAAGCGTAAGCTTGGCTCGCTATGGATTGTGTGGGGTTGAATTTGAGGAATATTGGTCCCAAGACAATATTTAGATCTCATCAGCATGATTCCATTTCCTCGACTTGTTAACTCCTTTGTATATATGAAATAATTAACATGGAATAGATATGTGACATGCAACTGACTCGACCTGTTTTAATGTGCTTGAGAAGCCACATTTCTCTGTTTTGCTTCTTTTTCTAGATAAACAAGTGCAAAGTAACTGTTTACAAGAAGTTTTTAAAGTAACTATCACAAGCAATGCTACCAAGAAAGCACGATATTTTACTGAACCACGTAAATAAATTTTAGTATTATTTGAACCACGTACTCAATTTTTATGATAAATTTTAGTATTATTTGAACCACGTAAGTGAATATTATTATCTTAGATTTTATAATAAATTTATGATAAATTTTATCAAGTTTTTATAAATTTATTATTTTTAATTTATACTATTAAATTTAGATTCGAGGACATAAATATATTAAAAAAACTTTTAAAAATATATTAATTTTAATTTGAAGTGATTTGAAATTTTTTAAGTCTATTAGTTAGTTCGTATAAAATTGATTGATGAATTTTTTTCTAAAAGAGAAAGGATTTTTTAAAAAGATAGTATTATGAAAATTGAATATGTGATTTAGATAATATTAAAACTTATTTAATAAAATATCGAAAAAGTAAATTAGTTGGCCTATGTTGAGACTTGAGTGCCCTTTCCCTTTAGACACTGAGATGACATGTATCATCAGTAATAGTGTTTGTTGTCCCAGAAGCTTCATGCTCTGTGTTCTTGTTCTAACAATGATAGAGAGGAAAACTTCTTCTGTCTACTGTTGCACAGATCTGGTGGAAGAAAGAGACTAATAACTTCAAGTTTTCGTATGTTCTTCAGTGGTGTAATTTAAGTCAATTTGTTTTTTCTCATGATTATTATTTTGGTTTGTTCTAATTTATTAGATATTTATGGCGACAAATGGTTAGTGGAACGCTGGCAAGTTACAATCAAATTAATCGGAATAAGCTACTATAATTGACTAAGATAAAAATAGCCATTTCCTGTTTCCATTTTAGAAATTTTTTGACTTTTTACACAGAGATTGAGCTTTCCAGTGGATCTTACGCGTCCGTTTTGACTGCCCAACTTCTCCCTCCATCCGACGGTTCTGAGCTGTCCGAGGAGGTGCGGACCAATGATTTAGAAAGGGAGCACACACGGTGAGATATGTGGCCGTCGCTCCATTTTTGATTCAAATCTTAGCCGTTGATGGTTTTCGGGAGAACAATAATCACTGGTCACCTCCCACCGGGCGGTAATGGTAATCTAACGGTGCCGTTTTTTCTGCGTCGTCCCCCACCACAGCGATAATGGTTATCTAACGGCGTCGTCCCCACCACAACCGTAAATGGTTGATCTTATCTGACGGAGTTGCCCGGGGGCATTATCTTCCACCAACACAACCACACGCTAAGGTCCGGTGGCGGCGAAGGGAGGATGATGGCTTTTTCACCGTCGAGGATCGTCCTCTTCGCCTTCCTCTTTCTCCTCGTCGTACCCATTCTCACTTCGTCTTCCACACCCTTCCTCGTCTTGCACGGTAAACGAGCTCCGTCCTCGACTTGTTTGGCTTTCCGTGTGCCTACGTTTCTACAATCTGGGGCCGATCTAACTTGGAGGGTGATGTTTAATGTTTAATGATTTCTTAGGTGTCGGAGACCAGTGTGAGAACGCAGGAATTACGGAATTCACTAAGCTCTTGGGCACTTGGTCCGGCTCCCAAGGATATTGCCTGTGAGTTTCTTGTGCTTCACTTTCTCAATTCTATGTTTTTACTACCTTTTTAGGATTTTGAGTATTTTTCGCATTTTAATCGAGGAAAGGTTTAAGTTTGTCTTTTTCCTATGTTTCTCTCGAGCGTGTTGTGCTGTGATATACACTCCTCACTTTTCCTTTGGTCTTGCCTTATTTTATTTTGTGCATTGTATTTTTTGCATTGTATGATAGAGGTGTTTAGGGTGGGATTAATACGCTTTGACTAGTCGATCATAAATGCCCTTTAACGTTGTCAAACATTATTAAGATTTGGTGAATGTTGCAACTTACAATTCTAAATGTCTTTTAGTTGGTCTTATGATATCTTAATATTGTAATTATAACCGTAGGAATCCAAAATAACAACTTTACAAGGGGATTATAATTCTTCTTCTTAGGAATGAGGATGACGAGATTCTTTGAGGGAAAGGAAACCTGCTATGTGCTTAGAAAAACATTTTCCCCATCATCTTTAAGATTCTTCCTGATGACTTTTATTGCTTGGCTAAAAGAAAATATATGATCATCTTCACAATTTTGCCTGCATTAGGGAAACATTCCTCAACTATCTTGCATGAGAGCAAACAATTTTCCTTACTTCAGTTGTTTATGTGTGCCTCTAATTTTAATTTTCTAACTCCTTTTGTTTTTAATTTTGTCGTATTTTTATGTTAGATTATCTGATTGGAATTTTTGCACCAACTTATGGTCTAGTTCTCTTTTAAAAGTTGAATCCTGTATTCCTAGTAATATAATTTCCATTATGATGGACAAATATTCTTATATGCCAATCTATTCAATGCTGGAATTTGACATGCTATTGATGTTGTCATTTCTGTTCCTGAAGTGGGGTCTGTAGCTCAAATTAAAGCCATGAAACAAGGTTCCATTTGGTGCAAATAAAATGGTGTCATTCCAAATTTCCTGCCTTATTTCTTTGCTTCTTTTTCCCTTTCAATTTAACACTTAACAGTTAACACTAAACAAAGGTAAAATTTCCTTTACTCATTTTGCGTTCATTTCTTTCCATTCTCAACCATCCTAGTAAATAGGTTGAGTGCTGAAAGGAAATGCGGAAATTACATATGTTCTTTCAATCATTTCCACTCATCTTGTTTACTTGGAATCAAATCAGAAGAAAGTAAATTATAAAACTATATTTCCTTTCTCTCCGCTTATGCTTGATTTAGATGGACATAAAATTGAAGGTTTAGATGGAACTAAACTCCTACATCTACTCTCCCTTCTAAGTAAACAAGAGAAACTGGAACTTTTATTTCCAGTTCTTTCCTTTTCTTCCTACTTACCATCCAAGTAAAACAACATCGTATTTGTTGTCTTGCAACCGTTAAGAATATTTCTTTCATGGTTTGAAATTTTGTGTTGTGCTGGTGGCACAATTAAAATCTACCAAAAATTTATATGCTATTGTGTTGCTTGTGCTGAGGAGTATTATACCGTGTCAACACTTGAAACACTTTAACATGCTTTGTCAAAGGATGCCAAGATAAATTTGACCAGTGTTTATTATGAAGACACTTGTTATATTCTTTTAAACTTGTTTCTCTAAAATTATAATTCAATTCGATATCCAATCTCTATGGTCTTATTATTAGCAGTCTCATTATAAAAAATAAACAAAATGAAGGGGATTAACAGAACAAACTCATTTGAATTCATTTCAACACTTGTTACAGCATACGAGGTATCAACATTATATAGTACTGAATAATTTTTGCCTGAAACTAAAATCCCAAGTTCCCAACATAGAATTATTTTTTTAAGCCTTTCTTTTATTTCTATTTAACTTTTTTAGTGCTTTTGTAAAATCTTATAACTGTAGACAAGATCCTCCTGGAGTTTCTTAGGTTGAATTGTCTCTCCATTTAGTCTTGTGTAACACCGCTGCAAGATCTTGTGTTACTGAAGCCAATTCCTAAAAGATGCCTTCGGTGATGATTAGTGTTGGTTTTGTGCGCATGTTTCCTAGAATTTATTGATATTTTTGCCAGTCGACTATTTCCCAAACGCTCAAAGGGTTTGGTATATTTAAGAACTCATAACCAAGGAATACTGTAACACCTGCAGATTAAACTTGGTTAGGCTTGCACAATCAGGAATAATCAATGGTTCCAACTACTATGAAAAATCATACTTGATGGCAGAGGTTCTAAGTGAAGACTACCACACTATTTGATAGCGTCACCATTTTTTCAGAACCTTAGGCTGCTTGGAAAGCGTCCATTCTATATATTTTAGTCCCATAATCCTGAAACATTGTGTTTGGACATCTTGATCAAAGAAAAAAAAAATTAAAACGTAAGCAGGATAGCATTAACAGAACTTAAACCTAGAATCATTATATCTTTTTAAATTATGCATGAGAAAATGATATTTTGTAATAGTAAATGATAGAATTTAACCAATGGAAAATTGATTCTAAATCCTGAGTCTGTTGCTAGTGGGGAAGTATGTTGGATAAAATTCTGATGTTCTTGTGACTAGAGGCTATTGTTGTAGGTACTTTAGTGTTCAACTGTGTGTGAAAGAGGTTTGAGTCTATTTTGATTAATAATTGTATGATGTTGTAACTTGTGATAAAGTGTTGCGTCTGATGCTTAACAGTTCAATAAATTCTAACTTTGATATCATAATTGACTACTGTTGTCAGAGAAATTGGAGACGGGATGTGGGATTCATGGGTGATGCCTCTAGAGAAACAGGTCATTTATGATGTTTCAGATTATGATATGCTTCAAGTTCAGCTTCTATTTACACATTTTTAATCATTTGTCTTTCATGTTTACAGGCTAATGTTATATGTGAAAAGGTGGTGCAACTATTAACATTACTTTAAAGCTATTTTGAAAGCTATAAGATGCAACAACATTGAACTTCCATTGTTCACACATTTAATAGGTGAAAGAAATGGAGGAGTTCAGAATGGGCTACAACATAGTTGGTCTTTCACAGGTGATATTCAGTCACCCGTATTCTTTCTAGCTCCAAGAACAAATTCTTGAGTTTTTAATACCAAAAATTGAAAAATGGAGATATAAATCTTGTCATATTTTCTCTTGATATTCTTTATTCCATTCTTGAGGCGAAGTTAAACATCCATCTCATAATATTTGCAAATCAAAGAACCTTATGTGTAGGCTTGTTTAACACTAGCATATGACATAGTTAAGATTATTCATAAATAGATACTATAATTGGTGAATTCAGATGAAAATTATATAAAGCTAGAAATTGCATAAAGTTGATAAGAAAAATCTACTTATCCTTCAGTTTGATTTGTTTTCCTGATTTCATGTATTTTTTACCACTCATAACAACCAAAATTAAAGTGACTTTAGATGATACTAATATAAAATGGCTAGTGTCTATCCAAATCTAGATGGAAAAGGTCGAGGGTTGCATTAGAGTATCATATTGACTTTAAAAATATCTAAACCCTATAAACATATATCTTAGCTATATTTTCCATAAAGGTAGGTACCCTCTCAAAAGTGACCTTACATATCTTTATTATGTTACCTAAATATGTAAAGAGTAGACTATGAGGTCGGTCAGATATCATGTAAGGTAATAAGGGTCTCACATTATTATGGGCCAGTCAAGTAATTAGTCCATGATTTCTCATGCATACAATGAGAGTAGTGAGATTGATGGAATAGTGGTGGGGCTAGCAAATGAATTTCGATTTAACCTACATATTATAGGACGGTGGATAAAGTTGGAAATGAGGGAGGAGAGTACTGTGCAATGTTGGAAGACATAGACACGTGAGAGAATAAATGTTATAAAGACTGTCTCCTACATTGATGCACTTGGAGTTGGATGTTGAAGTCAATGGAGGGCAAGAGCAAGAGGTCATGAAAGGAAGTTGGTGGAGGGACACAAATCAAAGGAGATAATAATGTCTTTGGAGTTTTTCAGCAGGGAGGTGGAGAGGCACCAATAAAAGGTTGTAATTAGGAATTTAAAAGGATCTTCAATATGGAGGATCTATGCTATTGTAATTAGGGAGGACCTGATTTAAAAGGATCTTAAATCAGGAGAGGAGATTTTGTTATAGCATATGGAAAAAAGAGGAATTATCAGGATGTTTGTCAACACAAAGTGGTAGAGTGGAGAAAGTGTAGGGAAAAAAAAGGTAGGGGAAGATATCAACATTTTAATGGCAAGGTGGGTGGTTGTTGCTAACCATGAAAGTCAAATGGTTTTAAGGCATGAGAGAGTTGATATATGATGATAGGTGAGGAGGAAGAGAAGGTTGTGCCATCACATTGGCATTTATAGCCTCTTGGAGGGATTTGAAAAAAAAAAACGTCACCTTATGCAAAAATATATTTTAATATTGTTGTTGTAAGGGGTAAATTATTATGGTTAATTTCTTAGGTTGCCTTCTCGTTAGCAAATTGTTGATACACTTGCCGTTGGAGCAAAAGGTGAAATCGTCACTTTAGCGTCCCCGGGCGGCCCCATATTCTGTGGAAGGGATAAATCACAAGGGACATTTGCCCTAACACAGCGGCCCTTTGCATGGGGAGGTGAGACACCCAACGAGACATTTTGCATCCGCTGAAAATTGACCCCAAGACTTAGTGGAGCATTCACCTAAGTACCAACTGCGCCAACACGTGGGGGCATTGATACACTTATCATTGATAAGTGAAAAGACAAAGAAGGTTGTACTATTACATTGGCACTTAAAGCCTTTGAGGGATTTTAAAAGAAGAAACCATACCCTATGTGAAAATATATTTTGATACTATTGTTGTTAAAGAAAAAATATTATGGTTGTTTACGCAAGGTTGTTTTCTTTAATAATGTTAATGGGAAATTGTTATGATTTATTATTCATTGATATAAAATTACAAGTAGGACCCTAGTATCATCTATAATTTACCAAATCACACACTTAAATTAAAAAAATATTCAAAATGTGTACCTAACTTTGATATTTACCAAAGAGTATACTTATTCCCTAAAATGCCCCTCCACCCATTGCAACCTTGACACATTTTTATTTGCCCGAATCGAACCACACCACGACAAAAAGCAACCAAACCCAACCATGACAAAAAGCAACCAAGCCAAACCATGATAAAACAGCAGGAACTAAGGACTGACTTATTTCATTAAGGACTTTGATGACCCTAAAATCTTGGATTCAGGTCAAATTGACACTGTTGCACTCCTAGTGATTTCTTGAGTCCACCTATATTTTTTAACAAAAATTTAAGCACTTTAGAATCAACAATGATTTTTGTTAAAAAGTCATTGGTGATCTTAAAGAGCTTAGATTTGTTCCAAATTTGCATCCTAGTGGTTCTCTGAATCTATTCATGTTTTTTAGATTTGAGCCCTTTTAGATCAAGGACTTTTTAACAAAAAGTTTTGTTTCATTGCACTCCTAGTGGTCCCCTAAATCTCTTTACATTCCTTTTTCAAGGTTTGAAGCCCTTTAGGGTCGTTAATGACTTTTTGTCAAAAAGTCATTAATGGATCAAAGTTTTTTTTGGCACAAAGTCATTAATGATCTTAAAAAGCTGGAATTTGTTTTGTGATCGTTATGGTCGCCTAAATTCACACTTATTGTTGATAAGTGAAAAGACAGAAGTTTGTACTATCACATTGTCACTTAAAGCCTTTTAGAGGGATTTTAAAAGAAGAAACCATACCTTATGTTCCTAGTGATTTCTTGAGTCCACCTATATTTTTTTAACAAAGATTTGAGCACTTTAGAATCAACAATGATTTTTGTTAAAAAGTCATTGGTGATCTCAAAGAGCTTAGATTTGTTCCAAATTTTGCATCCTAGTGGTTCTTTGAATCTATTCATATTTTTTTAGATTTGAGCCATTTTAGATTAAAGACTTTTTAACAAAAAGTTTTGTCTTATTGCACTCCTGGTGGCCCTAATATCTTTACATTCTTTTTTCTAGGTTTGAAGCCCTTTAGGGTCATTAATGGATTAAAGATTTTTTTTGGCACAAAGGCACTAATGACCTTAAAGCTCAGATTTGTTTTGTGATCGTTATGATCCCCTAAATTCACACTTATTGTTGATAAGTGAAATGACAGAGAAGGTTGTTGTTAAGATGCATTAGTTGCTTAACTTTCATGTCTATTGAGCCATATCTTGAAGTTAATATGAGTGTAATATTCATTAGCAATTTATTGAACTACGCACATAAGTTTCTCAAAAATCCAATTTGCAACCAAGGGATCTAAGGTTTGAATCTCAGCTACGACGCACTACAGAGATTTTTTCCTCTAATGAGAAGCGGGCTTAAGAATGCTGGCCATTTGGATGAGCCTTCATTAGCACTTCCCGATTTACCGTGGTGGCCGGTGGAAAATTTCCGTGGGGCCGGGCCGATCACCCTAGGTCCGACGTTATCCGACCTGATTAATCATTTTTTTTCTTCAAAAATCCAATTTGCGCACCCTACTTTTTAAATTCTCAATTCATGCACCCATTTCCCAAAATACCCTTTTGCTCACCCTCAATCCTTTGTCTATCCAATCGGTAGCTGCGAGGCCAAGGTGGCCGCGAAATTGCTGCAGCTGGCTGACCACGCAACCATGATTTTGTGATTACAATTTCACAACTAGCTCGGCCGCATACAATTTCGCGGCCAACAATTCATGGCCGCTTGGTCACGAAATCGCGGCTGCCTAGCCACTTTCTCGGCCAGCTCGGCCATCTATTCAAGTGGGCGCTTGGTTGGACAAGCAGAGGGCACAAGAAGGCAGATGGTAGAGGATGATGGGGTGTTTTGGGAAATGAATGCGTGATTTGGGAATTTGAAAAGTAGGATGCGTAATTTGGGTATTTGGGAAACTTAGGTGCATGGTTCAGAAAATTGCAGAATATTATTTTTATATTGTTTGTTTTCTGTTTGAGGTTAGTCTTCTAAATATTTCATATGTTTTTTATGTAGGGAAACTTAATTGGTCGGGCAGTTGTTGAATTCTGCGATGGGCCTCCTGTAAGATTTAAATCTTCCCACTCAAAAAACTTGTTCTTCATTTACTGAACTACTTTTTGTTTGTAGAGTTTGTTAAAAATTGATTGATGTGAGGTTTAGTTTTGTAAACTCAATGCTTTGGGTGCATATATAAATATGAATAAAGACACGCAAGCATAGAATACAAGATGTTTTCTATTGCATGAGGAACTTTTGTAATTTACTGACTCACTGCTAGTTTAAATGTTTTTTTCCCCTGCAACCGAGCTCATTTCAATGCATAATAGTAATAGACTCTTATTTGTGACTTATTAGCGTGATTATCTTGATAATCTGATAAGCTCGTAGTGATTTTCATTTGATAAATTCAAGACATTTTTTTTTGATAAACTTTATGGATGCTCTCTAATCTCTAGCACTGAGTGCTGTATGTAAGAATTAAC
Source organism: Hedychium gardnerianum (assembly GCA_038050645.1). Taxonomy (NCBI): domain Eukaryota; kingdom Viridiplantae; phylum Streptophyta; class Magnoliopsida; order Zingiberales; family Zingiberaceae; genus Hedychium; species Hedychium gardnerianum. The sequence continues at coordinate 17,439 of JBBUKS010503582.1, read as the reverse complement.
TGTTGCTTTAAGAAGGTAATTACATTCTAACACTGTTGCTGAGTGCTGTAGATAAGAATAAATTGTTGCTTTGAGGAGAAAGTAATTGCATCTTACCAGTGTTGCAGGTTTCTAAATTTTGTTTGAAAACATTCTATGGTATGGTATGAGTAAATGGTGTTCTTTAGTTAATTTAACATCTTTGAAAAATGAATACATATAATGTTGCATTTAGTTACGTTTAGTTCCTTGAACTGCTAATTAACTCAACTCTTTGATTGAGCTATTCAAGTGATCAACTTTTAACAGGTTAAGAATTTTATCTCACTGGGTGGACCTCATGCTGGTACTGCTTCTGTGCCGCTTTGTGGTGTAAGTGTCTAAAATATCTTTTTGTAATAGTTCAGTAGTACTTGACCATGTCCATATCTACTATATCTACTTAAGCAATCTGATATTACAACATACATGCACAAGTTATCAACCTGTTATCAAAAATTAAATTTCTGAATCAAGCAATGAGGATGTTAAAGTGGATGTTGGGCTATGACTCGAGCACATGAGCAGAAGATGAGAGTTGCAGAGATTAGGATGTTAAGGTAGATGTGTGGACATACGATGATAGATAGAATAAAAAATGAGAGTATTAGAGAGAAAGTTGGAGTTGCATCTATTAAGGAAAAATTTCGAAAAACACGTCTAAGATGATACAGACATGTAATTAGATGGTTAATAAATGCTCCATTTAGGCGATATAAAACTATGACAAATACGTACATCAAACGAGAAAGAGGAAGACAAAAAAAAACTTGGTTAGCAACGATAAAATAAGATAAAATTTATTTAAGTATAGATGATGATATAGTAGAGGATAGAGCCTAATAATGTAAAATGATCTATATAGCCGATCCTATCTAGTTGGATAAGACTTGGTTGTTGTAATCATGCAAATATGCGAGCCCTCTAACCTAAATGGAAACACAAGACAAGATGTGAGTCCTAACCTTTTGGGGGAACAACTATATGAACTATCGAGGTTTATGGAAATTTTTATACCAATTAGAGATTTATTGTTTATTAGGGATTGTGGGTTTAGTACTATTTTAATTAATAGTGCGCCTATCAACTTGAGTCAATACCCCTGGCCCTAACACCTATCTCAATTGACTTGGAGGCAAGAATAAGTAAATAATGTTAGTAAAATTGCTAGGAGAGCCTCATAAGAAGTGAAAGCGAAAGGTTAGACAAAAGATAAATAAGAAAGCTAGATTAAGATACAACAAAATCAAAAGGGCGCCTTTGTTTCCAAATTATTAAAAAGGTGCTCCTTTTTAGTTTGTCATCAAAAGAGTTTCCCACATATTTTTTCTACCAAATTTACCCCTCTAATTTTATCTAAACCATTGTAGCTTTATCAGTCCACCCAAAAAAAAAAATAATCAAATGAGTCACCTAATCAAGCTAACAAAAGCACCTAAGAAGACTCAAATAGCCGTTTTGATTGAAATTGCTGCATGAGTTGTCAATTTTTTAAAAATATAAAAATTATAATAATGTAAACTTTTTAAAAATAATAGAGATCAAAGAATATACTTCCATAAAATTTTTAAATTTGCACTTATAAATTTTTTAAAAATATTTTTTTTTTATATAATTATAAATTTAAAAAATTTGCCTTATCCCACTATGTAGCCGACCCCACATAGTGGGATAATGCTCGGTTGTTGTTGTTGTTGTTGTATAATTATAAATTTAAAAAATTTATTAAAAAATGTTATTTTTTTAAAACTAAAAAAGAGGAAAGTGATATGAATTCCATCATAAAGTTTTAAAAAGCTGCTACATGGGTTGTAAATTTTAAAAAGTTATTAAAAATATAGAATTTATAAAATTTATAAATTTTAAATATTATCAAAAAATATATGTGAAATATAAATAAAAATGGGATAATTTTAGTCAAAATTGACCAAGTAGCAATTATGACCAAAATTGCTAGATAGCCATTTTCTCTTCAAATTTTGAATTTAAATCGATAAATGCACTCTAGGAAATTCTCCTTAAATTTTGAATATGAATAGATAGATGCACTCTAATAGCTATTAGAATCCACTTATGGTTTTAAAATAACTAAAGACTCAAAAAAGACTATATAGGCCATGTAGGAGATCATTAGAGTACATTTATACTTTCAAAATGATCAAATGACTCTAATTGGCCATGTAGCTAATTTGGCTGTCTAGGCATGTTTTCAAAGTAACCAAATATGTCAATGATTGTGTAACAATTTTAGCCAATATAAGCATTTTCTCCTTAAATTTTGAATATGAATAGATAGATGCACTCCAATTGCTATTAGAGTCCACTTATGGTTTTAAAATAACTAAAGACTCAAAAAAGACTATATGGGCCATGTAGGAGGTCATTAGAGTACATTTATACTTTCAAAATGATCAAATGACTCAAAATGGCCATGTAGCTAATTTGGCCGTCTAGGTATGTTTTCAAAGTAACCAAATATGTTAATGACCGTGTGACAATTTTAGTGAATATAAGCATTTTCTCCTTAAATTTTGAATATGAATAGATAGATGCACTCTAATTGCTATTAGAGTTCATTTATGGTTTTAAAATAACTAAAGATTCAAAGAAGACTATATAGGCCATGTAGGAGGACATTAGAGTACATTTATACTTTCAAAATGATCAAATGACTCAAAATGGCCATGTAGCTAATTTGGCCGTCTAGACATTTTTTCAAAGTAACCAAATATGTTAATGATCGTGTAACAATTTTAGCCAATATAAGCATTTTCTCCTCAAAATTTGATTCTAAATAGATTGATGCACTCCAGAAGACGATTCAAATCAATTGATGCTTTTGAAGTGATCAAAAGACTAAAAAATGGCTATATACAACATTTTTAGCAAAAATATTTTTTGAATCTGAATAGATAGATGCACTCTAGTAAGTTGTTGAAGGTCACTCATATTTTCTAAGTGACCAAATGATTTAAAAATGACTATGTAATAGGGTTGCTAGAACTACTATATATAGTCATTTTCTTCTCAAATTTTAAATCTAAATAGATAAAACATTCTCTGGTTAGAGTCCATCTATTCTTCCAAAGTGAGTAAATGATTTAAAAGTGGTCACCTAACAATTTTGGTCAAATTGTTAGATGCACTCTAGGAGGCAAGTTGAGCTACTCATGCTTTCAAGAACTAAATGACTAAAAAATTGTCTTGTAACAGTTTTTAGCAAAAGTTGCTACAACAACAACAACAACAACAACCAAGCCTTATCCCACTATGTGGGGTCGGCTATATGGATACATGACCTGATTTTGACCAAAATTACTTTTTAAAAAAAATTAATTTTCTTTTAAACAATTTATATTAGCGCTATCAAACGAGCCAACCCGTGGCGTGGCGGGGCGGGTCTGTCCGTGGCGGGCTAGCCATTTGGCGGGACGGGGTGGGCCAACCCATCATCTTGATGGGTTGGGAAATCCCCAACCCAACCCAATCCAAGGCGGGTTGCGGGTTAGGCGGGCCAACCCGCGAGCCCATAAAATTTATATCTCATGTAATAGTTTTGATCGAAATTGTTATATGAGTCTCTACTTGGGCCGCGTGTTTAGATTATTTGGGCAGCCAATATATCTATTTTGAGTGGGTGGGTGATGAATTCTACTGGGTTTGAGGATATTTTTGGTAGCACACTTCGAATGGGGTGTCCTTTTAACATTTTTGAAAAAAAAAATTGATACCGCCTTGATGATTTGGAGAAAAAAGGGAGCACTCCTTCGATTCTTGCAATATATGTGATAAGTCTCATCACTATAGCCATGCAAACTCTGACCTATATATCACATATCACCCCATGCTCAATGCATACAACTTATCATCATCATAAAGAAGGGTGAAAGACCAATGACAACCTAAAAGAGTATCTCCAAGGTGCTAGTAGATCACATGATCCTCTAATTAGGCATCAGCAACCTAGCTGTTACATGCCTTCCATATCCACGAGGTGACATGGCAATTTGGTTAGGCATTAGAGGCCTTAAAAGGTTGGCACACGTATAATAACTTTTAAGTCATATGATACCTTAGGCATTGACAGTTAGAACCATCTCACGCCTCATAATATCCTAAAATTACATGGTTCCTGATAGGCATCAATGACATTTATTTTCATGCATCTCATCATCAATGCCTGAAGGAACCCTAATCACTAGCCAAAAATCCCTTGGAATAGTCCCAAGAAGCATGCAGCTCATCCCACCATACGCTAACTCATCTCGTGCTCTAAGTGTAGCGATTATTCTATAGGTTCTTTGTGTTAGGGTAATATGTATGCATACAACATGTTAAATCCTGCAATATGTAGCAATAGAAATGTAGACATGCATCACTGCTAACAAAAAGACAATAATACTAAGCATACATCATCCTCAACAATAAAAAATAACATCACTAAGTTGCATAGGAATGCAAGCTCAAGGTACATAGGTTTTTATGAAAAAAAGAGAAAAGGGGAAAAAAAACTTATGACCAGTGATCTGACACACAAGAGAAAGGAACCAAGGGTCCAAGGTTTAACATTAGTTATTAGTTTTATTTGCTAATCAACCCAAACATCTATCTTAGAATTTCATTTTTCTAGTTTCCCAACAATTCAGTAAATGGATTCACCAAAGAAAAAAAAACATGATTATAGAAGCTTTTTCATGAGTTTTGTCTTATCACTCTTTGGCTTCTTTACTTGAATGGATAACTAGGATGAAGGGAGAGGGAAGAAAAGTAACCAAAAAAAAATGCATGACTGGTTCACGATCCATGTGCAATTTTGTGATCCTTTCTTTTCCTCACTTATCTTATCACCCAAGTAAACCAAGCTTGTTGATGCCATTAGTGACACAACATCATAAAGATTGCTTAAGGCTAAAGTTTGTGATAGTACTCAGTCAATCTAGTGAACCAGACACTATTCTGCTATATGAATCTCACCCTCACTTCCAAGACTGGAATTCCTTACCAAGGGCACAGTGACAAGCAAGTGCAATATGATGAGGAAGGAGAGTTCCACCCAAACTGAATTATATGTGGTCACAAATCCTTTCTAAATCTCACCCTCAAATCATAGGTTTTTTAAAAGTTTTTCCATGTGACATATCTTGTTTTCTCTAAGATCCATCCACTTCAGAAACTTGAAATTTCGTGAAGAAAGGTTGTAAAAGGACTTAAAAATATAACCACAAAGCAAGATCAATAATTAGTTGATGCCAACAAGTTGGGAATTCGGATTCCTCACTTGTTTCTGTTTCTCTAAATGTAAGATGGAGAATCTCAATTCAGTTCCTAAGAAAAATTCAGTGTTATTGTCTACTGGGAGTTGTCTTAAAAATATAACCATATAGCAAGATCGAGAATTAGTTGATGCCAAAAAGTAGGGAATTGGGATACCTCACTTGTTGTTTCTGTTTCTCTAAATGTAAGATGGAGAATCTTGATTCAGTTCCTAAGAAAAAAGAAGTGTCATTCTCTACTGTTAGTTGCTCATTGATAACCATGCTATGAGTTCTTGCAATATTTGTTTATTGCAGTCAGGGATTATATGCAGGCTCGTGGATAATCTCATCCGGTCAAAAGTCTACTCTGACTATGTGCAGGTTTGTTCCACCATCATCAAATCATTTTAAGTTCTGAGTTCTGACTTCTTGTGGCTTTCTTTATGTTTCCACTCGCATCAAATCAATCTAGATTCTAACTTTTGTGGATTTCTACATGTTGACATTTCTGGGAAAACAATCTTGAACATGACCTAAATTAGTGTGAAGATAATTTTCAAATTTAATTTGAGACTTGACTACTTGCAGGACCATCTAGCTCCCAGTGGTTATCTCAAAATACCAACGGTGAGTTTTTCTCTTCCTATTTGTCTCTTATTCTCACTTGTTATAGGCTTGACTAATTTTCTTATAAGATTATATCAATCATTGACATTTGGGTAAATCATGCTAGCTAGGAAGTTGCTCTAACATGTTATTGGAATATGTATTAACTTTAGAAAGAGGGAAACAAATAAATAATAGCAAACTTCTTTTGGTTTGTGCCAAATGTGTCTACTGTACATTTTAATTTGCTTCTGCTTTGTCAGTGGAAATTTTCCTTTTTGGTAGATGTTCTTAATGTTTTAAGCTGACACTTGAAAAATCCCAGACTTATGGAAGAATAAATATTATTTTATTTTCTTGAGATATTCACGCAGACTACAAATCTGTAACCCTGTACCATATCTTAAAAAATCTCACAATTTCATTGCCTCTTACTTTCTCCCCAAAACTTTTCAGCCATCAAGCATTACAAGTTTGATTAACATCAAAGAATATTTTGGCTTCTAGCATCTAGGAGTCATGTTAACTATAAAAGTCCATGTTCACACTTAATAGACCACGTTGTAAACAAGAACACTACACACTCTACATCGTTCGGTGAATGCATCTGACATGAGCAAGTTACAGCTCAATACTGTGGTCTGACCAAGCTATCTTCACTGCAGACCCAATTTTGTGTTCTTCACTAGAGAATGAGAGTCCAAGGACCTTTTTTCTATGCTTGAGTTGAAAGTGTGTACACTTCAGTCAAAATGTGTCTTGGTTCAGCTAAAGAGGGCTCATTTTTAACAATGTACAGTTGATTTCACCAAGTAATCCTTAACAATGCTAGTTTTGGCCTGGAGATAATGAATTGAATTGGTTTTATAAAATGTAATATAGTGATAATGAATTGAATTGGTTTTATAAAATGTAATATAGTGACTAGACTGAACATCGTTGCCCATGGTCACCTTTACTAGGTGTCACAAGCACCCAACTTATCCCAAGATTACGTGGCATAGCTGTGGTGTGGCTCTTTCCCGGCAACTCTCTTTGCTCAAATCATATAACTACCTCTTCCCTCTTGCCAAGATTCGTTCCAAGCCACCGGTCACATTTCACGAATTGAATGGTCAACTAGTTAATTAGTGGATAATTGTATACATTTTAGATTAGATATATATGATTTTATGCAATTTATAATAAAATGCAACGAGAGGGACTTTCTAGTCGGGGTATAATTACTAAAGTTGGTAATATTAGAGACAACGGTTAACATGACCTGACCCAATTCAAAGCATGCTTAAGAGAGACAAAACCCGAAAGTGACACGACACAACTTGATTATATAAATAGGTCAACCCATTTACGAAGATAATCATTTTGTTTTATTTTTTAAAAATATATAATTATCTTTATGCTATCTCATATTATTTTTTATTGACTCAAATGACAACCCATTTATGAAACCATTAACACGATATCACACATATTGTCATGCCTAATAATTGTCCACTAGCTAGTCGTTAATGAAATGTAGCAAGTGGGTTGAAATCAATGTTAGAAGTACCTTAGTCTACATGTTGAGAAAGGGGTCAGTCTTACCATGTGGAGGAGGTTGTTAAATTTGGGCAAATCAATTTGCCAAGCTAGATCATGTCATGTGTAAGCTTGAGATAAGTTGAGCTACCTTTGAGTCCTATATAAGGAGACAATGGGTACAATAACTAACCCAGGGCAATAACTAAGGTGCCTGTCAATGCATTTACTCCCCTGCTTGATCTAGTTACTTGATTATTGATCATGTAAGATCATCTCAGTTCATCAGCTTTCTTCAAGCAAAAGACTATCATTATTAAGTATCACTTCAGTTGAATTAAGTTCACTTTCAACTTCACTTCAGTTGAACACACTCAAGCAGATCATAAAAGATTGAAGAACTCACACTTGTGTTTGTACTCAAGGTAATTTGGATAGATTAAGGGAACTTGACTACATCCACATAAGCACAAGGACATATCACGCCCAGGCCAGAAGATGAGGAGATACCATATACGTATATTGAATACCAAATAAACATACAAGGAATTAGTTACATAATAAATTGGTCAAAGCACAATTGAGTTAATCAGACTATAAAGTAATATTTAGTTATATTTATCCATGCAAAACAAAATGGAAGCTAAATACTATGCTACAAATTCAGGTTAATAAACAATATTACAAATTTCATTTAATCAATTAGGCTATGACCACAATTAACCCTAGTGGTATGGGTCCAAAATTGTCTAGTGACTCCAGGTAGGTTCAAAAAGAGTATACATCTCAAGTAGAACTAGTTTCATACAACATAACAAAACTATGTCAATGTCTGGAATATATAGTCCACATTGGTGGGCCTAGACCCTTTTTTAATTTTCTCTTAAGCTAATTTTCGTACTTTTCTTAATTCAAACTCCTTTCTTTTTTTTACTAGATTCCAGTAAACCTTAACTCCTAGTTCTTTATTTCTTCTCTCCCTTTTACATCTTCCTGTTTTTTCCTTTTCATTTCTTGCAACCCTAATGCATTCACAAGTTTCTTTTTTCCCTTACTCTCAACAATCTCTTTTCTTTTCATAACCTTCTCGTTTCTGGAGATGTAGTTCTTCTCCAAGTTATCACAACCCCCACTTCTCTCCTTTCCCCTTCCTCTCTTCTTCTCCTCCTCCTTATTCTTTTCTCCTCTTTTTGTTCATTGAAGACTCCTTTCTCTCTGTTCAATGAACATAACTATTTCCTCGCCCCAGCCCCCTCTTTCTTCTTATTAAACTGAAAGAGCTCTTCTTAAGCAGCCACAAGTGGCTCTCAAAGGCCAGCACAGGTAGCTTTCTTTGTATATCACAGTTGACCTTAAAGTCCAGCTTACTCTCCTTTTGTATGTGTGTATGCAGCTAGGGGATACCTTTTCCTGTTGTTTCACAAATATTAACTACTTATTAAATAAATAATTATAAAGTATTAACTGAGATTTTCTTCTTTCCTTGAAGTGAATATAGCATGGTCATATATAATGTAATAATGCAATCTCATTGTTATCATCATCATCAACCTATGTTTAGCTCAAAATTTTGATTATCTCAAGAATTTTTTAGGTTAACTATAAAAATTTTATCGCTCTATGGAGCTTTTTATGCAAGGCAATATCGACAACAATATTCAAATTAATTAAATTATTTTGGGCAAAAATCAAAGGAGCGTTTTTTTATTTTAAAATATTAAAGGCCCCCCACTCGAAGCTTTCTACTATAAATACTTTCAATCCCAGAATCCATCACCCAAAATTAAAAATCATTTTGATTATGCATCTAAATGTCCTATGTAAAGTAATCGTCTACATGAAATTTATCCCAAGATATGTCATCTCTTCCAAGTGGCTATATCATGCCCCACACGAGCTAAGCTTGCAATGAAGCTAACTTCGCTCACAGTGCATGAAATGGGATAGTGTTAGATTAATATATATATATATATATATACACAAAAGCTAACTAAATGCATACCTTTGGAGGAACTCCATTGGTGTTATGCATGCAATAAATAACCTAGAGTTTGAAAACTCCAAAAGTGAGCATAAAATGCAAAAAAGAAATAAGAGAGAAATGCATGATGTGAGATATCTTATAAAAGAATTCAACAAATACATGATCAAGGTTATCATATTCCACCAATTTAACTTCATTAATTTCTCACCACAATTTCTCTTGAATATTTCTTAGATAACTTCATCATTTCTCGCATTTCCTCTTTTACACTCTTACAACTATTTCCTTTTTAATTTCTCTGAAAATCAAACATACATTTACACATTATATAGGGAAGATGACCCTGAATATGCCAAATGAAGGATGCATTATATATATGAATGAATCACCTGCAATCCATCCAGAATGAAATGCATTATAAACATATATAAATCTATAAGGTGAACAACCCAGAATCCACCTGGTAAGGTGCATCATATATTTATGGGGTGAATGACTCTCAATCCATCAAATACAAAATATACTACTAATCAAATATTTCTTGTTTGAAGAAAGGAAAAGTTTTGTTGCTTTCCTCAACTCAAGCAATATTAATACCATAGTTTTTAAAAGTGCTCGCCTAGCTGCGCCTAAGAGCAAGGCGTAGCCAGGCGAGCCTCTTGCGCCTGGTCGCCTTAAGCACGCTCCTTGTGAGAGGTGACCGGCATGCTTGAGGTTCGATTTTTCTCTCCTCATTGAAGCAAGACTTACAACAAATCAAGACCCAAAAAAACTTTTTAAATCCCGGCTCATATCTTTAGTTACCCTTTTAATTAATTACGTAGCATGCATGCGACACTTATTTCGTGAATGAAACTGTAGTGTTTTTGAACATGTAAGTATAAATATTTAAGAAAATATTAAATAAATTTATTATAAAAAAAATAAAAATAATTTTTTGTTTTGTGTGAAGCTTCATTTCAAAAGAAGAAACAATTTGAAACAAAAAAGACTAAATGATTTAGTTTTTATTAAGTATAATAGGAATGATTTAGTTTTTATTAAGTATAATAGGACTTTGAGGCGTCGATATGATATGTGTAATACTGTTGATCCTCTATTTTTTGGATGAAATAGACGATAACAATGAATGGTTGACGAGGGATTGAATGATAACACTAATGAAGAAAATAATTTAGTATTTGATGATCGCAATTTGACTTGGAGGGAAGTTGCACGAGCTTCTGGAGCGGGTGAAGATGCCTACACCTTTAGATTTTGAGTTTCATCTTCTTCAAAAGAAGGAACAGAAACTATATCAAAAGGGAATTAAGAGAAGATCTTCTATAAGTCAATTTATTGATAAAGAGGAGGAAGAAATTGGTCTTGAGAAAATTTGTAAAGATTCAGCTATACAAATATGAAAAATGATGATGATAATGATATGATTGAGGAAGATGATGAAGATTTTGATGATTTAGATATTTGATTTTTTTTTCTTTAATTTGAATTATGCGTATAACGTATTTATATGCTAGTGAATTTTATATTTACATTATTGTTTAATATTTTATGGATTATAGTTTTGTTAATGAAATATTTTGACAGAAATACCCTATATATATTTGAAAGAGCGCCTTATTTCGATAAGGTTTGCAGCTCACCTTGCATTGTACGACTCAGGCCCCTATAGCACCTATGCATTTTTGAGCGTCTCATGCCTTAAATAATTATGATTAATACATCTATCGAAAAGTAATTCAATTGCATTTACCCTACACCATCCTTGGAATAGACTCCACCTATTCAATAGGAAATCAACTGTATGCAATTTGCTTAGTGGGGCTCAAATAGAATCTTCATTAAGACGGTTTGAATATTTACTGAACTACTTTTGGCACATTTCAATGTACTTAATCTGCCACTAAAATGTATTAATAAAAACGGAAATAATTAAAATTTTCATGTTGTCCATGAATACATAAAAAATTTCTGATACTTTTAAACTCCTATTATGGTCCTGTGTATGACTGGAGGATGATTGTAGCAGCCTGCTTATCTCTTCAATAAGAATATAAAGCACTTGAGAAGGTGGGATGCAAAAATTCATATGCCATTTGACCTATGACATCAATCTACTTACAACAGAATCATTCTTGAGTTATTTCTTTTCTTACTGACATTCCTTTGTCATCCGTGGGAACATTTAAGTTTGGCCATACATGATAAGCTCCATAGGTTTTGATCAGTCAGAGTTGTCATCTGCTATTGTCACACATTTCTCGTTTTGCTATGTTGATCATTTCAGTGAAACCACCAATCGATTGGCTTACCTTCTGACTAGTATTCTTATCTTTTCAAGGATATCCAAGAATATTTGGAAGGATGCAGATTCCTGCCAAAGCTGAATAATGAGCTGTCAAATCAAAGAAATTCCACTTACAAGGAAAGACTTGGTAGATTACAGAACTTGGTCCTTATCATGGTGAGTTTAGATTTGATCCTTTATCTCTTTATCTGTCTCGCAATTTTTTTTTTTTCAACTTAAAGTCTAGTCAGCTGCTAGGGTTATCTGGTTCTCCTAAAACTTTCCATTCCGCTCTTAAATGGTTGGAACTTTTCTGTAACTTTGCAGTTTGAACATGACACGATATTAATTCCTCGAGAGACTGCTTGGTTTGGATACTATCCAGATGGTACTTTTACTACTGTTTTGCCTCCACAGCAGGTAGCTTTTGGATTTATTATTATTATTATTATTATTATGATGATGATGATGACAATGACCATGTGATTGTTATGTGAGGTTAATTTGTAGTTCTGGCACTCATCCTTAAGATGAATTCTGTTGTTATCTATTCTATTAAAGCTTGTGTTGATTCAATTCAATTCAGGGCTTTCTTATTTTAAAATCTACTGCAACCGCCAATCAATAAATTTACTTTTTTTTTCATTTATATTAAGACCAAAAAAAAAGGCCCTTTAGTGACCTTAATTATAGTAACAGAAGAAAGTTATGACTGTTACATTTGCAAATATAGTTCTCCAGAGGAGCAGGTTTTGTTTTAAAAAATATTGTGTATCATCATCAAGCCATTTTAGTCCCAACTATATGCTACATAACATAGATTGTCCTCCACTGAACTCTAATGCAAGACTTCTAAAATACTAGTACTTAAACTGATTTTGGTCCTCAATCAAAATGGTTTGTTACCAATACGGATCTGTGTCTACACATGTCCATATCAACCTTAAATTGGAGGGGAAAAAGAGTAAGAGTGGCAGAAAAAGAGGAAGAAGAAGGTGGGATGCATCCGGGTTTTTGCCGCTGCCTTCAAACTAGGGTTCGGCTAAAAACTATTTGTTCATCCTTCATAAGGTCTTATAAAACCATCCATCATTCTTCCCTACTGAGATCACCTTCACAGAATTGCCAGGAACATGAAATGACACGTCCAACATGGTAATCTTTCCAATGTTCTGTCTCTTGGTGTGAGCTAAGTATGATATGTCATGACATCATGAGATTCAGACTTTAGCCACTTCTTCCATAAGAGTTGTGATAATTATTGGTGTCATCATTAGCCAAGTAAACCTTTCCACCTCACATCTGATGCACCATCATAAACATTGTTAACCAAAAGACATCTCCAAATAAACTGTAAGATTACAATTGGAGTTCTTAAGCTTTAGTTGATAACACTAATAATCTTTTAAAATGATTTTGATGACCATCAAAGTTGTTTGCGGTCTTCTGAAATAGTTCTTTTTAGATTTTTGCTGGCATAATTTATTGCTCTGTGTTTCTTTTTAATGCGTAGCTTTAATCCAAGAAATAATACTGCAGACAACACTCTACACTGAAGACTGGATTGGTCTAAAGGCTCTGGATGAAGCTGGGCGGGTTAAATATCTTACCGTCCAAGGAAACCATCTCCGAATCTCTCGGGATGATTTGAAAAAGTATATAGTTCCTTACTTGGAAGATGAACCACCAATAGTTTCGAAAGAAAAACTTCTGGTTTCACAATGGCTGAGACCTGCCTGGAATGCCATAAGCAGTGGGAGAGAGATGAAACCGATTGCTGATGATCATCTGCTTTCCTCCACTTAAAAGAACTTGACGATCAACGTATGGTTAGGTAAAACATATATCCTACGATATTAATGTGCCTAAATGGAACTTGTGGAATCTAGTTATATTATATAGAACACAATCCAAAGTTCCTATATATTGTAGATGATATATATGGGACTACGACACTGTTAAAATTTGCATTAGAACTGTTTCTATTTGCTCATTGTCATGGCTCTATAACTACAACAATGGCTAGTTTTCCTGGAGTTGTAAGAATGGTTCAGGTCCTCATGTGGCACTAAAGAAGTCAAGGTGAAGTTGTTGAGATGGCTAGAGGACATCTCTCCTTGGTCGTGAAATTCTTCTGTAAGCAAATTGACCAAATTCTGAAAGTAATGTGTGGTACTAGTTTGTAAAGATGGAACCATATGCTAGTATATGCAATCTTTACTTCACTTCTTTATTCACTAGTTTTGTCAGCTGGAACGTTAATTATTCTTTATAGGAAAGAAAAAAAACAATGTCTAAAATAGAAATTAAAGTTAAGTTACTTTTTTACATTCAATATATTATTTTTAATATAATATAAACATTTAAATGTAAACTATAAGTTTTTTCATAAAATCATTAAATCTAGAAAAATATTTGTTAAAAATTCAAACGTTAATAATGATATAATATGTATAAAAAAAATATAATTTATATCAAAAGAGATATAATTTTAATAAAATATTATTTTAATTGCAATCTAAGAAGAGATTAAATGTATCAATTATATATTTTATATTGATTTGTGGAGAAGAGAATTGTGAAAGAGTTTGGGTTGGAGAAAATAATTAGGTGGGTTTTAGTAAAATTATAGATTATATATACTTATATATATAAAAAAATTATGGATCTTTAGACTTGAGCTCAATCAAATTTATACTTACCATACGATCGGCTCCGAGAATTAACTAAATAGAGGTGTAAATGGCAAATGGACTGCTTAAATCCCATGTAATTCTGCTAGAGTGTAAATACGGTAGTGGTATGACTTTATAATATGTTTTTATGAAGTAAAAAAAAGAAAATAAACTAGTTGTTCTACAAGGAAAATAGCACATGAACTTATTTTTCTTCTTTGGCACAATTTAGTTGTTTTGCATGCTTAGTTGTCGCTTTGTTTCCAGTGGAATTCATTCCACATTGAACTGAAAGCAACTCTGTTAATACCTTCCAAGAGTTTAATGTAGGATTCTTGGAACCTTTATCGAAGATCAATCGTATATAACTTTACATCTGTTGTTTTAAGCTCAACATCATGAGAATGAACATAAGCTTGCTGGTAAGAGGATGAGGGCTAGGTTTCTTAGCACATTATTATGAATTTTGATGATGCATTGAGATTGTATAACAGGTAAATATGAGGTGGATACAGATTAAGAGGCATCATCAGTGATCCTTCTTGCTATCATGAATCGTTGTCACACCAGTTGGCTCCCTCCCGAGTGGAGGTGGAATGACCTAGGCCTGAGGGAGAGTATTTAACAAAATTTGGCGGCATCTACCTTGTACACGACTAGATCCAAGAGTATATCATACCACTGCTCAACAACAAGATAATAATGCTTGAACAAACAACCATCCATTGTCGACCAGCTTACTAAAAGGGTGTAAAAAAAAAAAAAAAACTCCGCATAAACTAAACCACATATCACATGCACAACGTACAAAGCAGAACAATAGTTAGAATATCCACTAATCCAAAATAATGACACTGGGATAAAGTAGAAACTGGTCTTACTTCATAGAATTATCCCCTCTCAGTCGATCACGGACATTGGGCACCCACCTTTGAATCTAGGGATAACACACTACAAAAAAAAACAGGGATTTGACGACGATTTTTTTTTTCTTTTTTTTTAATTCGTCGCAAAATATATTTGCAACGAATTTTGCTTTTCGTTGCGAAAAAGACATCGCCAAATTTGACGACGAAATAATGTAAATTCGTTGCAAATTTGACGATGAATTTTATTTTCGTCACCAAATTTAATGCTAATTTGGTGAAGAATTTCATTTTCATCGCATACTCTATAATCACAAATTAGCAACGAAAAATCGATTCGTTGGAAATTTTGCAACGAATATGGATTTGTTGCCAAATTTCCAACGAATCCTGATTCATCGCAAAATTTCTAATGAATCCAAATTCGGCGCATAATTTATAAATTTTCCAACGAATCATGGTTCGTTGCAAAATTTGTAAATTTCCAAAGAATCTAGATTTGTTGCAAAATTTGCAACGAATCCAACAAATTCATTGCAAATTTTGCAACAAATCAAGAATTCGTTACAAATTTTCCAACAAATTTTTATTTTCGTTACAAATTTCCAAGTATTTTTTCGATACATTTGTGACGAATACTAATTCGTCCCAAAATTCGTTGCAAAAAAAAAAAATTATATCAGAACAATATAATTTCTATATTTATCATATATACAAAATCACACCAACTCAACCTATTTACATTCTAACAACAATAATATATATAAAATGAATAAATAAATCACAACGATACAACAATAACACCAACATTCTAATAAATATGTTAACAATATTCAAACATATTCCATATCCAAATAAAAATAAGTGCAACAATAACACATACAACCATACCAAACTAACAACATCAAATAAATACAAAGTTTCATCAAACAAACCAACTGAAAATGTATCCAACATTCCTAAATCATACTAATATATCTCAAAAATATGAAAAAGATAGAATAGATCATCGACCACTGGTTATTCGACAGATCATTTTTCTTTCAATCATTTTCTTCTTCCTGAATCAGAAAACAAACAAACAAGCAAAATGTATCATTTTGGTCATCAATTGGATCATAAAAATATAGAATATGCTCATGACACACTCAATTCCATTTCTCGTGAAGCTTGAAAGACCATTTTTTTTTTGTCTTTTATACACTTCACCTCCAACTTCATTGGAAAACATCTCTCAAATAAATTGGAGATATAAATAAAATATAGAAAGAGATGCATAATTGATAAGAAAAACATATTATGCACAATTAATTCTTCTCGTGTCTCATTTATGATTCGTAATAAAAAATTAGATGATCAGTATAAGTAGAGTGCTACTTTGTGTATATATATTGCATAAATTGATATTTATTGTTACTATTTAACTAATTAAATATATATATGATATTATATGGATTGGTCATATGAGTTAGGAAAGAACGAAAGTACATGATCACATGCATTTGAAAACTACACAAGAACAAATTTATTATGTACCCAAAGATTTGGATGTTGTGTTTCGTTGTAGTAATTTTTTGTATCATTGTAATTGAGCCAAAATATATAGTGATATTAATCAATACATATCAAACACTATACGAATTTGATGGAATTGACCCCAATCTTTTGGACACTCCATGTCTATCTTTTACAAAATATCTATACACAAACTAGTGAATTATTGGTAGGATTATTTTTAACAAAAAGAAAATCCTAGAAATTAACATAAAATTAAATTTGTAAAGACTTACTTCTTCGGACGTGGATTTCCAATTGCCCCCATTCTTGGCTTCACCAACCTTATTCAAAACAAAAATAATAGTACTAATCAAAAATGAAAAATTTAGAAACTCAACAAAATAACAAATTTAATAAATATAAATTACAAACATTCATACAAAATCATATCAAGAATCATTATCGTCGTCATCGTCACCATCATCACCAGTATCGAGAGGAATCTGACTTGAAACAAAGGCTAACTGAAAATATTGCATAATAAAATTTTGTTGTCGCATAATAAAGCTTCCTGACAGTATTACTATTCCACTAACACTTGTTTTGCATTATTAGTGCTCAATGAAGTTCCTCAATATATAGGAGACCACCGTATGTTACTTCATTGTGGTGGTCCTTTCTCAGCCCATGCTACGATTTGGTCTTCTAGTAGCAGAGGAAGGGTCAACTG
>JBBUKS010503572.1:0-14070 GCA_038050645.1 Hedychium gardnerianum | reverse complement strand
TTAGATCAAAATATATATATATATATATATATAATACTATATTTATTTTTTTGAGGCCCCCGCCAATCTTGGGCCATGAAGCAATGGTTTCATGAGATTGGCCTCAGGTTCAGCTCTGTCTACGAGACTACGATAAATATGCAACATCAAAAGCAAAAGCATTGAAATACAAAATAGTAAATCCACACTTGAATTTTACATCCTCATTGTGAATTTTACATCCTCATCTACATTGTAGCAGAAGGAATTTATTGATCTTCCGTTTCCATAGGTGCGAGGGTCATAATTTCATAGCCCCCGTGATTTACCTCCTCCGTGTTGGTCCTGGGACGGACTGACGGGAGCGCTGGGGACGAGCATTTCGCCTTTTTGCCATAGTGAGGGTCATAATTTCAAAATCTTAATCCGATGAAAAAAAACAAGATAGTCATTAGAGTTCCTCTCTTACAAAAATCACACCCATATATATAACGAGCCCAAATTCATTAACAGTCCATCGTACTAACGGTAATATACTAATAAATTCTATATGTACGAGCCCACATCTAATAATATAAATCCACAATTAAGACACATATTAGATTATTTGAATGGGTTATCTTTATGAAGATTAAATCCATTCAAATTTAAATTTTAATGAAAAAATGATGATATAGTAATTATAATTTTAATATAAAATCATTTAATCCTCCCAAGTGCACCTATCCAGATGATTCAAAATTTGACTGAGAAATAATTATATAATACTTTTGGTCAATTTATTATATAGTATGAGTAGATTTTAATAATTTCTTAGAATGTATTTATCTTAATATTTAAATTTAAAAAATAAAAAAAATTATGTAAAAACTTTATTCGAAACTAGTAGAAAGTTATTTCAGAGTTATTTGATAACTTAAAAAATATAAATGATTTTTTTAAAAATATGCATCCATTTATTTATATTCAAAATTGGAAAAAATGATATATAATTAAAAAAATTGGGATAAAATTGGTAATAGATATATTTAGACGAAAATTATTATATTTTTTTATTTACATATCATTTTCATTATTAAAGGAACTAATTTGTTTCTAAACTTAAAAAATATATACATCCAATTAATTTCTATTTTTAAAATTTATTTTATAATAATTTATCGTAGAACAGTAGATTCCAAATTCTATTTTATTTGGGGTGTTGACTGTTGAATAGAAATCAAGTAAGAAATTCCAAATAGTCAACGAGAACCATTCGTGGAATTAAGTGCATGTTTTTTTTTTTACGCGGAACGTTGACTCCTGGAACGTAGGACAAAATCCCAAATTAAACGATCAAATCCCTTAGTCCATCAAAATTCCAAACCCACGACGTTAGTGCCGTAATTTTTTTTTAATTCAGATATTTAAATCTATAAATTAATTAATTTTAATTTTTTTATTAATTATCAAAATAAATCAAAAAATACTCATTTATTTTAAATTTTTTATCGATTATCAAAAAATTTATCGATTATTTTAAACAATAATTACAAAAATTATTGTTTATTCATTTCAACATTGACTAAAATCCCTGACTTACTTGGTCATCACAATTGTACATAATATCTGTGAACGCCATAATTAATTGGCGTCCATCAGACGCCTCTCAAATCCTAAATTCTTAAAGAGGCATTGATTATCATTGATAATTTTAATTATTTATCTAAGATTATCATCTTATTTATTTGGTTTAGGAAATAAAAATTTTCCGAGTAAATTTACATGCCTAACACTATCAGACATTATCAGCAAACGTCGGTAATTCAAAAATTCAACCCGAAATATAATTATCTTTGATTTTTATTTTTTTTTTTGATTCTGAAATTATTGAGAATCCAGCCGCGCCGAGTGATCGCTGTTCCTTCGTGCGAAAAACTCATCGGGCATTGAAGGTGATAGGTGGCTCATCATGCGGAAAACTTGCCATGAATAGGACATCCATTCTAGCCGAAGATTCTCACATACACCGTTGCCAGTTGAACGTCGCTCGCCGTCGCCAAACGTCGCTCGCCAGGAGTCGAAGGTGGTAGGAGGCTCGTCGAAAGGCTTGGCAGGCGACGTTCTTGCGACGGCATGCGTGAGGAAGATTGTTGTTTTTTTCTTAAAATTAAGTTTTTTTTTAACTTAAATTTTTAATTAATTGAATTAATTAATTCTTAACTATAAGTGAAATTAATTAAATATATTTAGTCTAAAATCTAATAAAATTATTCAAAAAAAAAATCTAAAATAATTAAAAAATTTAAAATATTATTTAAATTTATTTATATATATCATTAATAACAATAATAATAATATTATATATATTTTATTTTATTAATTCATTCGACGATTGATATAATTTTTTATATTAAATTATATATTATTTTTTTAAAATAAATAAATTTTTATTATATTATCTAAAATTAAATATTATATTTTATTTCTCATAATTTAATTATGTGATTATTTAGTAATCACATCATCAATATTTTACATGATAATCTTTAATTAAACTCTAGACCCAAATGACTTTGACCTTGACTAAAGTTTCTGACCCCAAATTAATTCACACGTGCATTTTCTCAAAATTCAATGAAATGTACCGATCAAAATTCCAAACCCACGACGTTAGTGTCTTAATCGATTCAACCAAACACTAATATTTGCTCAATTCAACCGTTGACTAAAATCTCTAACTTACCTCGTCATTACACCAATGACTCGGATCCAACACGATTCACTCAATGCCATGATTTTTCCAGCCGTAACTTTGGCGTCCATAAGGCACATCCAGAACCCCAAACCTTAAATCTTATAATCCCAAGTCCTGTTTACTCTTAGTGGAACATGAAAGAAAAGAAATTCAAAAGTGAAAAAAAAAACAAAAAAGATTGAAAAAAATTCTTTGAGTAAAAAAAAGGAAAGAGAGAAAAAGAAAAGAGTCACGGTCTATGAGTCGAGATGAGTGAGTTGGGAGAAATTCAAAATAGCGAGAGGAAAGAAATTATTTTTTTATCAATTTAGACGGATGAAATTATGAATCATGAATGAATTCATAAATCTATCAACCTGTTAAGTAAACATAAGAGAAAAAAAAGGGTTCCCACGGATTAATAACTAGTGTATTTTAATATTATCATCATGAAGTCTGAGAATCAAATCTTGATTAATAGTCATGTTCCTGTCCTCTCTCATGTACTAATCATTGTCCGGGCTAGCTAGACTAATTTCCGTGATTTAGCTCCTCCGTGTTAGTCTTGGGACGGACTGACAGGGGCGCTGAGGGCGAGCGTTTTACCTTTTTATCGTAGAGAAAAAAAGAGAGAAATTAAAAGGATATTTTTTTTTTAATTATTAAAAGTGCATCCTACTTTGATTTTTTAATCAACGGGACATCTCATTTCACTGTTCAATAATATATAATTATTTAATTATCCTTTAATATCATTCAGTATTATTATTTTTTATCTAAATCTCCGACCTAAATTTTGAGTCGATCGAATACGATGTAACAACTACGAATTTTTAATTACTATAGTATATGATGTAACAATTATAATTTCATAGTTACTATAATATGTATTTAACTTATTCACTTAATATTTATGTTGTAATAACTATGAAATTATAGTTGCTACAATGTCGATTCGATTTGTTCACTTAATATTTATATTGTAACAATTATGAAATCATAGCTGTTTTCATAATTACTATAATGTAAATTCGATGTGCTCACTTAACATTCACATTATAATAATTATGAAATTATAATTATTTTCATAACAGCTATAATATGTATGACCGATTCAAAAATTAGATTAAAAATTTAGATTAAAAATAATAATATTGAATAATATTAAATAGTATTAAAAGACAGTTAAATAATTATATACGGTTAAATAATATGACACCATTTTTTATAAAAAATTAAAGAAAAAAAACGACCTCTTTTTTTATTTTATCCGAGAAAAAAAGTATATATATATTTTTTTTACGAAATAAATAAGGACAAATTTTCCATGGTGGATTTTTTTTTTTTTAGAGTTTTTATTTTCCATGGCCGAATTAATTCGTACGTGACAGCCGTCAACGCCGTGATTTTACCAGTAGTTTCTTTAGCGTCCATCAGACCCATCCAAAACCTCAAATCCCAAATCTCATAAATCTAAATCTCAAACTCACGACGTCAATGCCTTTGACGTTGACCGAAACTTTTGACCCCAAATTAACCAACCGACGTGCATTTCTTCGAAACTTCTATTCTCTCGTATATTGAACGTTGTTCGAACTAATTAGATTAGTCCTCATAATTTATTTTTTTCGTGTTAAGAACATTGGACGAGCGACGCCGTAATTTTACTTGCACTAACCTCGGCGTCGATCGCAAGGCGCGTGGTGATTAATCGTCTTAATTTCAACAATTATTGCTCACTTCTGATGAACAATTCGAACACAAGATTATTTGAAAAAATAAATAAATTATTATATAATTTACATGATCGTGATCAGTTAAGTTCGCCGGAGGCGAATCCCGGCGCCGGCCATCCTCTCACAAGAAGGGCACAGCACCGACGCAGTCATCGCCGTCGTCTTCACCAGCTGCACCAGCTCCTTCTTCAGCCTCCGGTTCTCCTCGTCCATCCTCTCGCAGCGCCGCTTCAGGTCCTCGTACTCCGCCTCCATCTGCCTCGTCTTCGTCCTCGCTCGCCTGTTCTGGAACCACACCTCCACTTGCCGCGGCCGGATGCAGAGCCGCTCGGCCAGATCCTGCTTTTGCTCCTGCAACAACAGCCTCGACGATCAAAGTGGTCTTACCTTCAACAATAAATTCTAAGCACAAAAACAAGTTCAATTACCGTATCGAGAGTGCTGCGCTCGCCGAAGCTTTCCTCGAGCAGCAGGACTTGCTCCCTCGTGAGCTTGAGCTTCTTCTTCTTCTTCTTCCTCTCGCGGCTGCAGTTGCTGGATGCTTTTCCAGTGCTGACGACTTCTTCGTCGTCTTCATCCTTTAACAGAACCGGAAACAGAGCATCGAAATGAAGCGTAGCAGTAGGGTTAATTCCGGTGCCAATTCCGAGTGCAAGCCTGGTGTCGCATTCTTCTTCCCCTTCCATGAACTGAAACAGGGGAGGACGAGGACAGATCGGTTTGGCTGGAAGAAGAGAGACAGGGGAAGGAAGGCTTTATAGAGAAATCAATGTTTGAGCCTTAAATTTCCTGGCAGTTTCCTGAAGAATTTTTCTTTAAAAAAAAAGAGAGTCGAGTAACAAATATGCTCTGGTCTAGTGGTCTGTGTGCTTGATCGATCAGTTTTTGTCAGTGCAGAATAAATCTCATTTAATTTTGGCATGGTTCAGTTACTGTCGTGCAGATGATTGTTGTTACTAGATCACAAAATCTAAATCTTGAAGAGCAAGATTTTGGTGAAGCAATGAGTGCATGCATGCATGCAGTTGATCAGGGAGTTGACAGAATGATCCCCCTGCTGCTGCTGGGTCCAGCACCTGCAACCCTAATTCCCAAGCAAGAACTCATGATTCATGATCACAAAACACCATTATTATAACGTATGAGGAAGAAAGGTTGTGGACCTTAATTGATGATCTTAACTATGGCATTAACATCTCCTTCATTGCACTGTTTGTCTAATTAATTATGGCAGTAATGAGAGTTGAAGGCTAAGGATTTGGAGGAAGTGGACGTAATTTTGGATTATGATGAAGATCTTTCTTTCTTTCTTTCTTTCTGTCTTCATGGATACTGATAGGTGGAAGAAGACAGAAGACTCTGAGTTACACTTGCACAACCTTTTTTGATGAGTCAAAAGCATGATTGATCTATCATTAATGGTATTGCTAAGTTATCTATAAATATAAAAGAAAATTACTTGTTTAGCTTTGCCGTTTTGTTTTTCTGAAAAAATAAAAAAATATTAGTATACAACATGGGACAAAAGTAGGACACCTTTTTTTTCAAATTGTCAAAGAGCCTCCACTTCAATTTTTTTATAAAAAGGCATCACATTTAATTATCCAACTATTCCAATACTATTTATCTTCAACCTAAATCTTGAATTAGTTTTAGCAACTATAATTTTATAATTACTACACATATTATAATAATCACGATTTCATAACTACTACACATAATTTATTCAATATTAATAGAAATTCACATTATAACAACTACGTTATAATTACTACAATATAAATTCAACTTACTCACTTAATATTTATGTTATAATAATTACAATTTTATAATTATTACAATGCATCCGATCGTATTTAAAAATTAAACAAAAGATAATAATACTAAACAGTATTAAAGGATAATTGAATAATTATACATGATTAAATAGAATAATAGGATGAGATATTCTTTTGATAAAAAAAAAATTAAAGTGAGACGTCGATGATTTAAAAAAAAAGCCTTCTTGATTTTTGACTTAAGAATATATTCCTAAGAGGATCGTATTTTTTTTGAAAATCAAAGGTATGCATCAAAAATAAAGTGCAACCACACAAATAAGAAGATTAGCACCGCTAAGATAGTATGACTCCTCGAAATCTAATATCAATCTCTTTCATGAGGGAGAAAGCCTCATATAAATTTTCTGTTACAAGAGAAGTTACCGAAATCTTGTAGAATATGAGCCTTCACTTGATTTAAAACCTTTGGAAATTGTTTAGCTTTTGCTCTTTTGTCATAGTAGATGTTGAATTATCCAAGACTTATATAAACAAGACTTCAACAGCTAATTTCTGAATAGTTTCAGTTGGAGTTCAAAAATTATTCATTACATAGCCAAAGAAGGTCAATAGGTTAGTCGACTAGATAAGCTTCCAATCAACTACCTTAGTGTCTAGTCAATTGAATCCTAATCTAGTCGATTCGTACACGACAAGGAGTTATTAACTGACTTGTTAGGAATTTTATTGCCAAAACTTCAGATATTCCAAACTCGAAGCCGCCTTTCTCATCGTTTAAGCACTGTGACTAGATAATAATTAGAACCAAATTATTCAACACCAGTGTGGATCCAACTTACATTTACCTTGCTCTAGCTCAGCTGAAGCGAAGATCAGATGCAGTTCGATTTATTTGTTGAATGTCTTGCATTGGATAGGCATCAGAAATTCTGTTAAGACAAATTCATGGATGATCGAAAAGTAATTGAATATTACCAACAATGTTACTGGTTTATTTAACAAAAGGAAGGCCAGATGGAACTCTTCTTGCATATTCCGCATACAGCGAACCAAAAAATTGCCTCAAGAAAAATTCTTCATATCTGTTCCTCGTTAAGGACCAAATGCCTTGGCAATGATTATCCAAACTAGAATTGTGCAATTTCTTTGAACCACGAAACAATAATGCTAAATCAATCAGGTTTGTAGCTAAAAAGCCAAAAAAAGAAGTTATAGAAATAAGCAAAAGATAGAAAATCATTCTTTCACAAAGAGGATACGGTATCCGTGTGTAGAAAAATTGCCAAATAACAGCTACGAAACCAATGAAGGAGACTGGATTGCAGAGCATAACCTGTGTTCCAGCTGCCCAAATGAAGAATCCAGAATAGCCAGGATGGCGAACAAATCTGTTTCACAGATATAGTGAAGATACAAGGAAATCTTAGAGATACAAGTATGCTCTTGAAAAATTAACGTTTAAAACATTATAAATCAATTCCAGGACTGAGTTCAAGATAGTCAAGAGTGATTCACAAGATATGAGACTATGAGTTGAATCACTGGCCATTGGAGGAGATTCAAGCTAACCGACTGGGGAAAATAACACATCTGAAACCATAATTGAACATTTGCAAAGATATCTTTGCTGTGTTTCAACAAATGAACAATCTCCAATGGACATTATTTTCATGTATATGAAAATCATGTCTTGGGAGTTGATGAAAATCTAGTTAATGTAATTACAAATGGAGTTGTTCTCATTTTATCCAATAGTTCGTAATTGATTTCAACACTGCTAGCATCAGCATTGACTTGAGCCGAATGGTGGATAAAATCCATGTAGCTGACCCATGATAATGATAAATCATGCTTAACATGTAAGAAGAGCAAATTGTAAGTTGTTCAAATTGATAAGTTAAGCACAGAAATCTCAATAATATATATATATATATAATAACACTTGTTCTTCCCATGTCCTTTCATCTTTAGTTATCAAATAATTTTCTTCTCGAAATATCCACACGAACACAAACAGATAAATTGTCTTACGCCTGTGCTGGTTCTATCTGATATATCATTCATTTATGAAAATTGTGTTATATGTAAATCTAATTTCTTATTCATAAAGAAGTATTACAAGCCCTAGTTCCAGTAAATATATAGATTGTTGCTTGAGCCAACCACAACAAAGGAAAAGTAATATGCTCTAATTTTGGTACTAAAATAGAGACAAGCCATCACATAAATGCATTCTAAATACCTGTAAATACCATGAGTAATCAATTCATGATCATCCGCATAATATCTTCTTATCATATGTGTGAAAGACCGGCCAGCAGTAAGGATGGCAGCTTTACGTATAAACTCTCCAAATAGCACCATCATAAGTCCAATATTACTAACCGACCAATGCTCTTTTAAACTCGGAAAGAAGTGACACTCTATAGCATATTCCAGCAGTGCACAAGTCATTGCAATGACATAATGCTGGCTAATCAAAAGTGCTGCACAATAAGCATATTATTAATGAATTAATCTCTCATAATGAATTAGCCAAAAAATCACAAGAATAACCACATTTTGATCCTCCAATTTCATGAAAGCATAGATAGGCATACAGAGACCCATCGTGTTTTGATAAAAAAAATTTATTTCAGCATAGGCACAATATCTTGGACAATGGAATTATTAAACTAGGTCATAAGTTCCAGAACTTTTGCAATACAGACGCTTTAAAAGATTATGTGCTCGGCCTCCATCATAAAAATCAGTATAAGCTTCTACCAATTTTACGTGAATTAAAGGCCAACAAGAACAACAAACAATTCATGGATTAAAGATGCCTGTTATTACTTACCAAATCTACAGCAGAAGAAAAACTATTTAACGTCCAATTATCACAAAGAGGGACTTTTCCCAATGGAACATTCACAACATCATTAAACCCAAAAAACAACAAAGTGAAATGCATAAAAGACAGAAAAAGAAAGAAGCCCTAACAATTCAAGTCAAAATTATATAAAATCTCATGCATGAGTTAATAGTTTACCTCTACATGACTCCAAACATATATACCAAAATAGAAATTGTTTCTAGCAACATGAACAAACACTTTACTGTCCAATAATTTTCAAATACAAAGGTGAACTAATCAAACCAACAAGTATAGAAACTAACAACTCAAGATGTACATACACAGAGAGAGAATAGAGCTACTCACAGCTGAGGGTAACACTGGACTGGCCATGGAAGAAGATAGCCAGCATGTATTCAGAGGAGTGGAAGCAGATGATGGCGACAAGGAACTCCAATAGATGCCAGGAAGCTGTGCTGGTCATGGGAACTGTCAGCATTAGTTGACCAATGCTTTGAGACTTGTAACCCTTCCAATCAGGTGCAGCATCAGGGAAAGGAGTACAGGGTTAGGGTTACTCGGGCCTTGACTTCTAGGTTTCTATATCTATATATAAATGTAAAGCAATGTTTATTGTGGAATACGAACCAAGCAAGGAAATTACTTGAAATTGACTAATAATTTGGAATGAAAAATACTACTCGTAAGACATCGATCACACAATTTGATTCAACAAAATACTACTCGTAAGAGTGATTGCTAAATTCTGCAAGATAACCTCAAAGTATTAACAAGGGAAACAGCCAATCTCAGAATTCGAAAGCGGATGAGCAAAAAAAATGGGAGAAGAACACTTACATTTCAAACTTTACTTATTTTTCAGCTTTACCCTTCTGAAGGTTCAAGTGATGAATATTTCTGAGACCAAATAGAGAAATACAACAAATATACAAAGAAGAATTAATGAGGCATCCTTCTATTTAGTGTCAAGCCAAGACAACGAAGCTCCACAATTCCTTTGTTCATCTGAGTTTCACATCCCTTTAAATCTGTCCAAGCACTACAAAAATCTCCCTTGGCAGGCATCAAATCCCTTTAAGTGACACCTCGATCCCGACGTTCTCTCCCTTGGCAGGCATCAAATCCTATAAACTAGAGCCCTACTATTGGTAAGTTAAAAATTTTAAACACGCATTTGTTTAGAGGAAGTCGGGGCTGCACCTATTAAAGGAAAACTCCGGAAGACACGTTTAAGATGGTACGGACATATACTTAGACGACCAACAAATGCACCAGTTAGGCTATGTGGAATTATGACAAATGTTCATATCAAACGAGGAAGAGAACGACCAAAAAATACTTAATTAGCAACAATAAAACAAGATAAAATTTATTTAAAAATAAATGATGATCTAATAGGGGATAGAGCTCAACGACGTAGAAGGTATCATATAGCCGACCTCACCTAGTGGAATAAAGCTTGGTTGTTGTTGTAGTATTTGTTTAGTTATTCTCTAATAAAGAAAAATATATTTTAGTAAGAATAATCCTTTGACAACCACATCAAAATATTATGATTAGGCTTTTTATTTGGTGCTTGATTGCATCAACACCTACAACTTCCTCCCTCAAATGCTAATTGTTCCACGCTTAGCTCACGTCATTGAGCCCTCCACGTGTTGAGCTTCGCTACATAGCCCCCTTCTTCTCCCTTGAGTTTCTCTCATGTCCCCTTACTGTTGGTGGTTGCACAAGTCTAATTGCAACAAAGTTTTTCCCTAATGCTTACTTCTTAGGTTGCTACTCCGCCATTTTCAAAAGCCCTTAGCGAGAGGACCCTACCGGAATCTTCCTTGACCTCTATTATTTGGTGAGTTTCCTAAACGTCCATTATTTTAATGATGAACAGGGTAAGCTAAAAGGAACATTTAGGAGCACCCACCTGAACAAGAATTCAAACCACACTAGTTCGCCCCAAAAATCTATAAGCACCTCTAACTAATTGATCTACATAGAAACACCTAAATTGGCGCATTACATTTGAATTATATATCGCAGATTAATTTAATAAAAAATAACTAAATACTCATCTCCACCCTTCTATGAGATATTGCTTGAGCATACCACTAGAGTTAACCCTTTTATACAGAAGGTGAGTAACCGAACATTAACAAAAGTCTAAAACAGAAACTATCTAAATAAGTTTACATAAAAGTTCGTACTATACAAAGCATAGAACTACAGTACAAATCATATAAGGAAATTCAATCCATCAGGCATCATACAATATGTTAGAATTTTCTATTTGCTGACCTTAAACGAAAATAATAGCGATGCTATAAAGCATAGAGTTGATTATTACATAGCTCTTCAGGTCTACACAATACATCATCAATCTCAAAGGTTGGAGGCACCATTTGTCCCCAAACAAGCAGTACGCTCCCACCATGAATTCAAAATGAAACCAAGGGAATAGGTAAGAGGTCTCACCGACAGCAAAGCAAGGGATGCCAACGCTCGAGTGAGAATGTTGTGCTGGGGAAGTAATTGTCAATCACAACAGAAACCACAAGGTTGTTAACAATTGCCCTGGCAGAGGCTAGCAACAAATTCTCAAAACAAAAACTGGAAGGAAAAAATTACAGCGGATGGTGATGATGTGTGTGTAGGTTGATGCGAGGGGGGAGGGGGTCATTGGGTTGGCTACGATAAACTCACCAACAAAGATTCCAATAGGGGTCAACCTAGGTAGCTGGTGTCTGGGTAAAACTCTTTCAACTGGACAAACAATAGTGAAGGGACCTGAGAAACTTGAGGGAGAAGAGGCGCCTTGAGTAGCTCAGCTCGATTGGGGAGGGCTCGACAGTGTGATCTCTTAGTGGGGGAATGGCTAGGCTTTAAGGGCAAATGTAGCAAGGCTTGACTAAGGTGTTGCGAGGGGAGGAGACCTCACAGGAAAGTTTGCAACAACAGAGTCACGTAGGCTATGGAAGTTAGGTTAAAAGAGTCTCACATGAGGGATAGAAAAATTCATTTATGTTGTGTTTATTTCGGTGAAAGAAACTCAATTCCACGGAAATGCACAATTTCTTTTGAAAGAATATATGTATGTACAATCCGAACAAAAAGACAGTACAAACTATTCACATGTATTCTAAAAGATGTCAACAAAAACCTATCTTTCCATCCATCAGCTCATTTGATTTCAGCTCAGCTGAAACAGTTTTGAGACTCCAATCAGTTTTTAAACTTCATGCAAAAGAAACTCCAACCATGTTTCACAACAACATATTGAATTCACACAAACAATATGAGAACAATGTACCACAATTAACATGAAAGCACTGTAAACAGCATCCAAAACCAAACACAATTCAAAGTCAGTTTTCCAGAACCAGATCCAAATTATCCATCCATGTGACCATAATATCATATTCAGGTTGGGCATCTGCCCTATCCACCCAGAAACTGAAATCAGATTCAGTTTGAACCTGAATCTGCTCAGGTTCAAAACTTCATAAATCATTTCGAATTTCCCAGATTTCCATCCATGTGAACAAGGAAATCAGGGATATAAATTTGGAAAGAATAGATCATAGGCATGGACGACCTTCTGTGGCTACGTCTGTGAGGCCAGGAGGAGGACGGTTGCGCGTGGACGACTGCACGATCGACGACGTGTGGACCGCCGGCGTGCGCGAGGTGGTAGAGGATCGACCGACTTGGTGATTCTCCTTCGTTGTGGCCGTGAGTTAGGTCGTAGGTGAGATGAACGAATCGAGGAGATCAACGATGTCCGACGCCGGCGGCTTCTCGCTGGTGATGCTCGCCGGTTGACCCTCTTCGTTCGGGATCGGGAACAGGAATGCGGAGAAGTGTGTTTCGGTTGCTAGGGTGACTGGGCAAGGTATCGTAATAAAGATTGAGTTAATAATTTATATATTCATTATATTTGGGGGGAAAAAAAACTAATTTCTTATTTTCATTAGCATTAAAAGCACCGTATTTTAAAAAATATTAAAAAGAGGTCCTATATTCCTAAAAATATGTTTGTTCAATATTATTATAATAATTTTAAATATTTTATTAAATTAAATGAAGAAATTTAAATACTTAAATATATATCATTAATGTTTATGAATAAATATTCTGAATTATATTCATAAAAAAATTCTTATCAATAAAATAAATAAACCAATTAAATAAGATTAAAAACATATAGATTTAAATAATTAAATGAATTTGAATTAAAAATTTAATAATATTTAAAAACAAATCAAGTTAAAATCAAATTCAAATCGATAAAAAAATAAATCAAATCAAACTTAAATAAATATTTGAGGGGCAAGATGCAATGGATGAATTTATTAAATGGATTGGATTTTCATATAACATAAATAAACATTTGTGACACTATGAATCACTCGTGGTGTTGAACTATCTTTATGATTCATTTGCACTCTTGTTTTTATCAAATGAAAAACTTTTATGAGCTGAATTGATCACCTCTAATTGAATTAAGAGTAAAAATATTATTTCAGACAATTAGTCAGATTCTTATCTTTCCTCGTATATTAATTATTATTCGGATTAATAATTATTCATAATTTATTTTTTTATATTAATTTTGAGATGAATTAAAAAAATAAATATTTTACCTTTTATCATCAAAAGTAAAAATACTGATAGTAATCAAAATAAAATTCATGGTGAAGGGTGCAAATTAACAGCTATAGTTTAATCTACTACAGAATAACTCAAAGACTGCTAATTTGTGCATAGTCCAACTCAAACATGGATTGGTCAAGGTGGAGCTGGCTTGACGGTCCTCCTCCCATGGACATGGAAGCCTCATTTGGCGGCGCGGTGCTCCAGGTGTTTTGATGGTGCAAGAAGCGGCTCTTGCATTGATCTGCAATAGAGGAGAAACACTGCTGCTGCTGCCGCCGCCGCCGCTGTGAGACTGCTACTTCATCCTTCAGGCGATCTCCCTGTCCAGTCATTCCACTTGTTCCTGCTAAA
>JBBUKS010503554.1:0-14073 GCA_038050645.1 Hedychium gardnerianum | reverse complement strand
TCCGAAAAGGATTAAGATAGGACCAAAAACTGTTAATTGCATATTTATTGGATATGCACATAACAGCAGTGCGTATCGGTTTTTAGTGTATGAGTCACAAATATCGGATATACACAAGAACTCGATAATAGAATCAAGAAATCCCTCGTTCTTCGAGCATGTATTTCCGTATAAGATCCGAAAGGAAGCAAGTTTCTCAAAATGGGCATATGAAACACAAGAGGAAGAAGAAGATGTTGAACTAGTTGAGGTTGAGCTCAGACGAAGTAAAAGTGCTCGGGTGGAAAAATCCTATGGAACGAATTTTATCACTTTCATGTTGGAAAGTGAGCCCCAAAGTTACTCAGAAGTAATAAACTCTTCTGATGGACCTCACTGGAAAGAGGTAATCACATCTAAGATAGACTCTGCCTTGCAAAATCACACTTAGAAACTTGTGGATCTTCCTCCGGGAAGTAAACCACTATGTTACAAGTGGATCTTCAAAAAGAAAATGAAGTCAGATGGCATGATTGATAAGTACAAGGTCAGATTGGTAATTAAAGGTTACCGACAATGAGAAGACCTTGATTATTTGATACGTATTCTCCGGTGTCGAGAATAACTTCCATTAGAGTATTGTTGGCTATCGCCGCTCTTTGAAATCTGGAAATATATCAAATGAATGTAAAGACAACCTTTCTAAACGGAGATTTAGATGAGAAAATTTACATGGAACAACCAGTAGGATTTTCTGTGCCAGGACAAAAAACAAGGTTTGTAGATTGGTGAAGTCGTTATACGGCTTGAAACAAGCACCAAAGTAGTGACAAGAAATTTGACAATTCCACGAAGGAATGTGGATTCAAAATCAATGAGTGTGATAAATATGTCTACATGAAAGCCAGAATGACTGTCATTTTATGTCTGTATGTAGATGACATACTTATCATTGGGAGTAATGATAAGATAGTCAAATCTACTAAAAATATGTTAAACTCAAGATTTGACATGAAAGACATGGGCCTAGCTGATGTGATTTT
Organism: Hedychium gardnerianum; assembly: GCA_038050645.1. NCBI lineage: Eukaryota > Viridiplantae > Streptophyta > Magnoliopsida > Zingiberales > Zingiberaceae > Hedychium > Hedychium gardnerianum. The sequence continues at coordinate 13,051 of JBBUKS010503554.1, read as the reverse complement.
AGGAATCAAAATTCTTAGAACAACTGAAGGATTTGTTCTTAGTCAGTCTCACTACGTGGACAAGATTCTTGAGAAATTCAGCATGGATGATACTACGTTGCATGGTCGCCGATAGATACGAGTCAACATCTATCAAAGAATCGAGGAGAAAGTATCTCTCAAATAGAGTATTCTCAAGTGATTAGAAATCTGATGTACCTGATGAGTTGTACATGATCAGACTTAGCCTACGCAGTAAGTAAACTGAGTAGATACACGAGTAATCCCGGTGTTGAGCACTGGAAAGGGATAACAAGAGTACTGAGATACTTGAGGTATACTCGTGAATATGGACTGTACTATACAAGATATCCTGCTGTGATCGAATGATACAATGATGCGAGTTGGATATCAGATATTAAAGACTCAAAGTCTACAAGTGGATATATATTCACTTTGGGAAGTGCAGTCATTTCTTGAAAATCTTCTAAGCAAATCGTAATAACCAGATCCACGATGGAATCTGAGTTTGTAGCTTTTGACAAATGTGGTGAAAAGGCTGAATGACTACGACAATTCTTAGAAGATGTTCCCAGATGACCGAAACTGGTGCCGGCAATTTGCCTACATTGCGATAGTCAATCGGCAATTGGCCGGGCACAAAGTCATCTGTATAATGGTAAGTTTAGACATATATGTTGTAGACATAATACCATTTGACAAATACTCTCGACGGCAGTTATCACTCAAAGGATAATCTAGCAGATTCGCTAACCAAAGGTTAAATCGAGAGTTAGTTGCAAGTTCATCACGAGAGATGGGCTTGATGCCGATGAGAAATGTTGGTGCAAAGGAAACCCAATCTATGCAGACTAGAGATCCCAAGAACTAGATTCAAATGGACAACCTAACTGCACTGACAAAAGTTGTTCACTGTGGAGGAATGACCCAATGGATCAGCGAAGGATGGAGGTTAAGCACACGACTTTTAATGATCCAGTAGAGTAATGTGGAATACTCTTGAGAGATCCCCTATGTGAGAAAGTAGTGAGGTCACTTCTAAGAGAATTGGAGGCACAATTCTTAGCGCTTCTCACATAATCAGGCGTGTGCATGGCCTAGAACGAACACACTCATGAGAACTGAGTTGTACCAGGAGAGTCCTGAGATATGTCAATGCTTACACAGATGGTAGTACAGTTTAAGGACATTGTGTCTACTGTCAGCCAATAAGCAAACAGATTTTCACAAGGGAAGGTTTAAAGGGTAAAACCTACCTGTCCTATACTTGACTCAACTGCGGAATGCTATCACATACCCTGTTTTCCATTCATGTGGGGGATTGTTGAAAATGTGAATGGAAGAAAGAGGTGGAGAAGAATAGACTCGATTGTGCATGGGTATAATCCCACATTGAGAGTTTTTTGGCTTTATGATTGGTTTATATTGTTGCACATACATGTATGATGTGAACAAATGCATGGGGAGAGGCTCTCTCTCACGCGTGGGTGCATGGGGGGTGCAAATCCAAGGCCCGGTTTGCACTAACCCAAGTTGACTCGTGTGCGAACATGACCTGCGCGCGCCGAATGTCTGACCGGTCGAGGCACAATTTACCCAAGTGGATGAATCAACATTTTGCCACGTGAATAATCTTTTGCTTAAATATATAATGGATGGATTAATTGAGATTAATTCAGATACGTAATTGACATTAGAAACGACCGATGAGTAAATGACCGGTGAGTAAAGACATTGAATGCTCTTTATTCAATCATTTATTACAGCCAAGTGTGGGCGCTCTTATATAAGGAGGTTGTGACCTGGGCAGAAAGTGTACATGAGCTAGAAGAAAAGATTTTCCTCCACCTTCGTTTCCTCAAAATCTTCTCTCCGCCGTACATTTCCTCTCAATGATTTGCCCGTGATAGCAATCGGGTATTTTCTCAATTTGCCAGTGCTTGGTGGCAATCACGGTTTGCCGCTGTATCCTGGAAAACAGACGACTCGAGAGAACCTCGAAGCACAGCCGAAGGTGGGGTGAATCTGTTTCAAGGAAACTGCATTAATCGCAGGCTTCAGCATCTTCCTTTCCCGACTCGGGCGATGTGTATCCCGACTCGGCAAAATTTTTCCCGACTCGGAGGTTTCCTTTCTCGACTCAGAGTCTTCGCTTCCTGACTGAAGGAAGCATCCGGGTACTTCTCTCCCCGACTCGACTTCCGACTCGACTTGGCTTATATTCTGCTTCCCGACCGAAGGAAGCATTCAAGTACTCGCATCCGCTCGGGAGCATTCAACCGAACCAGCCCACTGGCAGCCTGAGATTATCTGCTCAGGTCATCTCGATAGATAAGTTGAAATTGATCTAGTGTAATTTCAATTCAACTACAATTCCCTAATATCTCCGGCAGATTGTCCAACACAATATGCTTAAATGGCCAAGCTACTAATAAATTGTACTTTAGTGCTGTGGTCCTGTGGTTAAGCTTGGCAACTTAATGAATTAGTTTTCCTCCTCTTGACAGGTTGTGATAATTAGTGTCAAAGCAGAACCTAATCCGAAATAGAGTGAGGTATTTGAAAGGGGTACTTGTTGGCGAAGCCACCATATCTCTCTGATTTAGATGATGCTGATCTTTGGGTCAAGTTTTGGTTTTGAGTAGGATATCAAGTCTTTAAGTAGGGGAGATTGAGAATTTGAGATACCTTATTTTAGTTCCATATGAAGAGTCATTAATAAAGAAGGTTAATAAGCTGATATAGGTGAACTAGGGGGGATTGTGGGATATGTGGTTGGGCATGGCAATAAGTGTTCTCATCCCGTTGGGTTGTGATATACAAAGATGTAGTGCCTTCAAATACTAGCATAACATTACATTGTGCTCTTTTACCTTTCACAGTTTTAAACTTACATAAAACTCAACTGTAGAACTCGTAAACTTTAATTTTTTGGAATCTAAGATATAGTATCTATCTGGAATCAGTGACTCTAGGTATTTGTTAAATCATGTTGATGTCTAAAATTGTGCATAAGCTGATTATTCATCAAATCAATTGTTTAGTCAACTAAACACTGATTAATGTGGGTTTCATGTAATTTAAACACAGGACACTTGACATCAAAGAGTGATGTGTATAGTTTTGGAGTTGTATTGCTTGAAATTTTAACTGGTCGAAGATCTGTGGACAAGAAACGGCCTAGTGGGGAGCAAAATCTAGTGGCATGGGCAAGATCATATTTAGGTGGTAGGCGAAGGCTTTATCAGATCATAGATCCTCGTTTGGAGTTCAACTACTCAATTAAAGGAGTGCAGAAGGTTGCCAAGATAGCTTACTATTGCCTCAGCAAGGATTCCAAAGTTCGCCCTTCAATGGAAGAAGTTGTAAAGGATCTCATCCCACTCCAAGACCTCAAAGACATGGCTTCATTATATTTTCGCTCTCAACCATCACGAGGTAACTAAAATTGCAAATTTGACCCCTCTCCCCTCCCCACCTACTCATAAAGATGAGACCACTGACAATTTTTTTGTGTGCAGGTAAGCATTCTCATTGACAATTATTTTGCTATAATACTGGGAGGCCGAATATGTTCTGGTTGCATTTCAGCCAAATAATGTTGTGGGTCATAAGCACCATGCCCACCTGGAAACTTTCGACACTATCAAGGTGGTCCATAAATGTTTGAGCCCTTGTATCATTCATTGTAATCATTGCAATGACTCATATGCTACTCGTATAGATAGAATTTCGCATGTATGTAAACCATAATGACTCTAGATTAGATACGAGCAATCACTCATCATTCCTGTTCCTGTTTGTCATTTCTTAGATATCTTGAGTTTGAATATATATTTCATGTATGCGGATGTATATCTTCTTAGAAACTTTGTTGTCGAGTTAATCCCATTGTTTGATGATTACAGAATTTGGTTTGGCATGTTGACATATAAACTCATCTATGTTCAGTATCTTGCTAGTCTTCACCACCACCGTAGAGATACTCTATTGATGTCTCTTTGCTTCAAGACTTGACGTGCTATTCTACTAAATTAGTGTTTTAATTCATAGATATTTTGGAGTTATTATTATGGACTTGTGATTTTTTTTTTCAAATAAATTTGGATGTTGCTCGCCCTAACTTGTGTGATATGGACTCTTTGTCTCAGCCAAAAGCAGTTTAAGATGCACTTTTTCTTTCATCTTCCTTTCCTCTGTCAAAAAGCTTGGCTTATTGCGCTAATTGAATCTATGCAAAACTATTGAACAATTGATTACTGATAGGAACATTCAGGTACTGTATTATTGTCGGATGTTTTTGTTGTCATCTATATTTATCCTTTTCCCATTTATACTTGTGGTTTGATTCAATTATGTCCTCGTAAAGTGTTGGCAAAATATCGAACAATTATCTGAAGAAAAAATTTAGCGTGGCATTGTTGTGAAATACTCGTTCAACTCTACTAAATGCAGCTTTCAGCAGCTAAATTGTCTGTTTCAACGTCTTTACCTTTTGTTTCAAAAATAAAGTCATATATATATATATATATAATAAATTGCTAGAAAATTAGTAAATTATTCCTCATTTTCAAGAGGATTAGTGTCCCTATAGTTGGTTTCAATTTCGCGAGTTCAGTTTTTTATGTAACAAATAATCTGAGAAAGTATAAAATTTTAAAATTAGAAGACAAAAATTAAATATTATACAATGTATAAGCTTCTTGAGAAAATTTAGCTTAAAATTATATGTAAATAATGATATTTAATATATTTTAAATCATGCACTGGCACCTTTGCAAAATTTTCAAATCGCTCCCCAGAGTCTATAAATCTCTAAATTACACACCTGAGTTTCAAGGTTACACTTCTTTAATCCAAATTGTAGAACCTTCTAATCTCCTGTAAAATCAATCGCTGATTAATGAAAACGTTCTCTTCCACTTCGTGGAGAGATAAAAAGATAAGGAAATAGAGTTCGAATTTCCGATTCTAAATATTTATAAATTATATTTTAAATTTATTCGATAGATAAATTAAGAAAAAAAATTATTTATCTTTAAAATTAATGAACATCTAGATTTTTATAAAAAATAAAGAGAAATTCAAATGAGTGCCCATGTTTACAGAATCATCAAAATAGGAGTTCATCTGCCCAAAGGTTTCTTTGCCAATGATCATTGTTTCTTTCAAAGTCATTGGCTCTGATCCTAATACTTCTCTTCTCAGGATTGGGAGGATTGCATTTGATTCCTAATTAGATCTAGGCACTGCTTGATGAGTGCCTCAACTCAGATAATAAGACCCTTGAATTCCTTTATTGCCTACCACACTGATAAGGTTGATGACTTCAACAAATGAACTAGATCTTCCAAAGTTATCGGCAAGGCCGATCTGGAGGAAAGGTCTAAGGCACATGTTGAGATGGACTTTCTGAACTAAAATAAGTTGGCATGCCAGAGAATGGGCGGAAGCTTTCTCTCCCCCAATCAATATTCAACTTAAATCAAATAAAAAGTTCAATGATCACCATTATAAGATTAAAATGGTTCATCATATACTTTTCACAATGTACAAATAATTTAGGTGAAGAGTAGCTAAGTTAACAACCATCAATGACAAAAATTGTCTTCAACTACGCGTTCAGAACAAAACACTCACTCCTCGATGATCACTATTACAGATTAAAATGGATCATCAAATATTTTTCACAATATACATATATCTATTTTTTCGGTGACGATGCACTTCTGCACATGGAGCAACATGATGTGCATGTGTGTATATATCTTTGGATATCCGAGCTGAAACCAAAGCAATTTTCTCCTCCAGCCAGCAATCTAAAGCCGACAAGCAAGAAACTCCATTCTTAAACAACCCAAGGTAGGTAGGAGATGCTTCTGCTTCTCTAAACTATAAGGATGAAGATTGTCTTGGATCAAACTCTGACGCACAACCCTTGCACTTGACATGATTTATAAGGTGGAGGCAACAATGTTTTGTCAAAAAATACACCTTCCTCCCCCGGTGGGATTATGGGGAGGGTTGAATCCAACACATTATCAGGAATTGCATCTAATATTTCTTCAAGAAACGACTCAATTGTCTGCATAAATTTCAAGTATAGATTATTGAAACATTTACATAGATGATAAAAGGATATAAGTAACATGGAATAAAGCAAGGTTTAATAAATTTTAACTCTAGGATTTTCATAAAGCAAGGTTAAAGAATATGCAAAATGGAATGGAACTTCTAGTACCCATCATCTAAAAATCTATTGAGAATGAAAGATTCCTATGTTTGATTGTAATAACGAAATTTCCCCCTATTCATAAGAAATAATTATTCCCTTATCAAGGTGATTTCAAGTGGCCGCTAGTAAGCACTTGACCCACAACTATATCCGTAATTAATTAAAACAAATTTATATCCATAAAAGAATATGACTAGTTATAATTAGTGGCATGCTACAATATTAAAGTATATATAAAATAACAATGTCAAATGAACCTACAACTTATAAAGAAAATCAAGTTTTTCTTAAGATCCTTCTAGAGAAATGTCTTTTGAAAGAGACACCTAACCAAGCAAAGTGGTCTCTTAGCAAAACCATCATCTGGACCACTCCTAGACAAGTTCCTTAAGGATAGTTCGGTGCACAAAGCTCCGTCAATGTGGGATCCCAAAGAAAGGTCGGACCACATTGGGTCTATTGTACATAGCCGCATTGCAAGAAGTTATTTCTGTGACTCGAACCCGTGACCACAAGGTCATACGACAACAACTTTACCATTGGTTAAGGTCCCCCTTCTTCCTTATTCTATATCTATTATATTTTTCAATTCTATTCTACCCTCAAAAATCATGAATAAGCGAAGCTACTATGACAAAGCAAGCGGCCAAACATGGGCCAAAAACCTCTTTAGTTTGAGTTTGCCGACATCAAATCTTGATCCTCATTTGCACCTGACTTATACTAATGAGCAACTAACAAGAGCTTCTCCTCCGCTAGTGTTCATATTTTGCATCTTCCACAACAAACCAACCTTAAATCCGCCAGATTTGTGCAACATTTTTGTCAAATTGTCATTCCTACTGCCCTATCCATCTGCTCATGGCACTGGAAAAAGTACTGACCACAAGCACCTCACCTCTACCTCCTCTCACCAAGAGTCTTTTCACAACTACACAAATATCTCATGGTACCAAGAGAGATCAACCACAGGAAGGGTACATCATCGACCTAGCCTCCATTACAATAGTTAGATCCGACTCCTACATGCACTCTTCGCCCTTTTGTGCCTACGTTCTCCTCGACCCTAACCATGTTTCCTGAAAAAGAAAAGGCAAAGCAAACTAGGAACCAGTAAGGTAGGTGAAGAAAACTCATAGGAAAAGAATTATGACTGTTTCCATGAGGGAAGAGAGGGAGGGAAAATTTAAAGAAAAAATATTAAAATTATTAATCAAAAATATATTTGAAAAGAAGAAATTGTTTTCTTTTTTTCTTTTTTGAGTTCAAATTTAAACTTCATTGCATGCAAAAGTGAGCTTTTTGTCTAAATTTTCATCCAAATGAAACGAAGTCAATAGAGGAAAATTGGAGAAAGTCAAAAGTCATTGCATGAAATGGAAACAAGCTCAACATATGTAAAAAAAGGAAGAAAAACTGTGAAGTCAGAAGTCATTGTATGAGATCAAACAGTCACCTACCGGATAGTTTCAAAACTTTACTGTTGTACTGCTGGTGTAGTTTGGCTATTAGATCTCTTACTGAAATGTGTGTACATAACCAATAGGCAATTTATACAAAACGGCCTAGTTTGACAATGTGAGCATAGAACATGATGAAACACAATGAACTTGTAAATTTAGCTTCCAATTTGAGTACATTTGTTGGAAAGTAGTGAATCTAATATAACTCAAGTTTGAGGAAGTTTTGCCGGAAATGTACCTACACTATTCGGTAAAAACATGAGAAGAGCAGGAAGCCAGCCTTAATCATTCTTATACCTATTCCTTTCTAATAACTAAATAGAATGAGACAAAGGAGAGTATGGAGAAAGATATTATTTGTTATTTTGGCAATTCAGAACAATCTACCATTTAGCCAGGAGGGTAAAGGAAAAAAAAACTTGTAACTCATTGGAAGTCGTTCTGTAAAAATCATATGATTGCTACCTTATAAAACAATCACTCAATATTTCAGTTACATGTGGCAGCTAGGCTAATCTATGGCTTGACACAACACGCACACGATAGGTCATCTCTGACACAACCCATAAGCCTACGGATTGCATCGTACAAGCCCATGCTCAATACAAAGGTATGTGGGACATGGACTAAGTCCGGCCCGCCATTTTTATGTAAAAAGATGATAGTAATTACCAGTACTGAATATTTTAATAAAATTTATTATAAAATTATCATTTTAATAGTATTTATTCTATTTTTAGACTTTTATTGACTTTAAAAATAATTTAAAATTTTACATAGTAAAAAAATCAAACTTAGAGGGAAGCCACCCAAGCCAGGGCTTGTGCTGGCTTGAGTTGGATCAAGCCTAGCACAACTCTTCTAGGGTTGGCATGGCCATCCTGTTGACACCACTAACTTTAATCTATGGTGACAAGGGAGGATAGGAAAAACAAACAAAAGAAAATGGGAAATGATATAGTATGGAGCTAAAATGCTAAATAGATATTTTTCGACCAAACTTTTATGCTATTGTACGAGAAAAAGCGAAAGAAAAGGATGAATGAAATTACATGGTCGAAGAAACAAGAGAATAAAGGGAAAAAGACTAGAAAAACATAGAGGAAAAAAAGAAGAATATAAGACATCTAATAATGGTAATAAAAAGACTGATATTGCAGGTTCTCGTGAAAATTTATTCTCAAAACTAGATGGGCAAATAAAGCAATTATTTGCATACATTTTGGGACATAAGAGTTCTCCACTTACAGTGCAATGCCGCATAGCAGTATCAGCTTTACGTTTCCAAAGACCATTTCCAGGTTCAGAGTGGAATAGGTGTAGTAATGGCTGAACAATTGTCGCGAAGAAACATGATTAGAATTGGCATTAGTGACTTAAAGATGCAAACATGACTAGCATAACTTAGTAGATAAAGTAAGAGTTTTAGTAAATAAAACATGTCAAAAATATTTTTCTAAGATGTTTGATAACTAGATTAATTATTAGTACAATTTCAAAAAAAAAAAAAATCTAGCATAGAAATACCTGCTGAACTATACATTGTATAAATTTCATAATATTATAATACTCAAAAAAACACTCAATTATCTAATATCAAATAGTAGCAAAAAAAATTAGTAAAGTTTAGCTCACTGAACTTATTTAATATACTATAAAGAAAAGCACTGGTACTTATAAAACATATTATTTTTCAATGTTATTATTAATTAATAGCATTAAAAAAGCAGCTTCTTGCAATGCAAGTAAGACTATGTACAATATATTTAATGTGGTCCGATCCTTCCTTGGGACCCACATTAGTAGGAGCTTTGTGTACAGGCTACCCTTTTTAGCATTTAAAAAACAATTAATTGTACTCCAACCATTTTAAGACTGTATGTTAATAAAAAATAACCATTGAATTCTACTGCTAGTTTCATGTTCAAGTGAAACGAAGCAACAAGAATGGTCAATCAACTTCAAATTCATCATAGCATGTTTGTCTCAACAAGTTGGGTCATCCCTCCACTAAACTTTATACAAGTATTATCATTAGCTCCATTCCAAATTCATTTTCCGAAACGCAATTCATCCTATGAACTTGATGTCCATTCACTAAAAATTTGAGTAATTAAGTCTTTGGATACAATACCATATCTTCATCTTAATCCTCCCATTTCAGGCACTATCAGCGCCTACATTTTAAGAAGCCTGTAGCAGGGGGAGCTAGACCTAATCATCGTGCTGGTCAAGCAAGAAGCACAAGACAAAGCAGAACGACAAAGAGAAAACAGAACACAGATGAATTGATACAGCAATTTAGGTCTTCAATGAACAAGGAAAAACATTGGATTTTATAACTTTGTCAATTACATAATAGCATTAATGAAGAATGGGGTAGCATTAGCACAGAACTGTGACATCAGGGGAGCAAAATTTTGACTTGACAAGGACGATCCAATCACTTAATGGAAAAGTAATGGTTGAGCTGGAAATAACATTGTTGTCCATCCAAATATGCAATCCGGCTAAACTGAATCATTTGTTGAACCAGCCAGTTAAATAAGAGTGGCATTGATCCTTAACAAGCAATTAAAATTCGAGCTAACTTCCGACTTATGGAATTCTAAACTTCAAATAGAATTTAACTACCAAGGAACTGGCATTTTGACCATTTTCTACTGACAGTGTATATTTATCAGAAAGTTCAAAATTTTATTACTATTCAACACCAGAAACACGCTTCTCATTCAAGACGCTAAACATCATATTGGATTTAATGCAGTTGGCACCAGAAGACCAAAACTTTCTAATATAGAGAAACCTAGTTATCAAGGAAATGCATTGCCTTAGTTAAATGAAATTTATCACGAAAAATGGTTTCTTTCCCTTATATTGGGCATCCAAATTATCATACTGCTTGAGGCTCCTATCACCATTGTTAAACTACTGACATATGACCATGACATATGACCATCTGCTACATATTTGTAGATCGGATTGGACTACAGGTATGACCAATAATCTAATTAGGATCTGGTTTGAACTTAAATGAAATTTATTTAATTATGGTCTGATTGGATTTGTCTGGGGTCAGTTTGGGATGATGGCGATCAAAGATAGGAGGCAACAATGTTGAGCTCAAGCAACTTGGAGATCAATATGGGATCAAATCAGAGGCATTTTATTTCTCCTTAACATAAGATTAATCATATTAAGGTGTATACCTGAGGATGGTGAGTGATATCAGATGTGTTTGGGTTTAACTATACTTCTCAGGAATTTCAGGTGAATCAACTTGTGTCAAAGAATTGTGATTGCAGGTAGGACCTATGACTCCTCTTCTCAATCTCAGGGTTATAGTGTTGATTTGGTATTGTGAGCATTGCGTGTGCTGAAGTTTCCAATTTGGGATTTCAAGCAACAATTAACATTGGTTATACTATTGGTGTAATCAGCCTCAAGGGTTTTGATGTTTGTTTGACAATATATTTAATGGAGACTTGGTCAAGGTTGACCTAGGCAAGTGAGAAGTCGAAGAAGGTCAAGGTTGACCAAATGCTTGGCAAGAGGAAAACCTTAAGCGAATGAACCTTAGGTAATGAAAAGTCTTGGAGGAGTGAACTCCAAGCAAAAGGAAAATCCTAAGGGAATGAACCTTTGGTGGTGAGAAGTCTTGGAGGAGTGAAATCCAAGCAAGAGGAAAATCCTAAGAGAGTGAACCTTAGGTAGTGAAAAGTCTTAGAGGAGTGAACTCCAAGCAAGTGTGACTGAAAATAAGTTTCTGATTTGTATTACTATGCTTGACGTATCCCAATCGAGACTTAGGTGCTAATCAGGTTGTGAACCAACTTGCAGATCAAAGCCTAGATTAGACTAAGATTCAAGTCAAGTTCAGACATGATCTTAGACATAAATTTTATGCATAAATATTATATTTGTACTAACTCTATTTTATGGTATAAATATAATATATCTGTGCTAATACTATCTTGCATGAACTGATTGGTTTCGTCGAAGGATAGGATGGTTCCATTGACGGATCAAGGTTATTAGTTGATGGATTAGAGATTTCATCAAGATGAGATTAGATCAGATCATAGCACAAAAGGTAAAAGGGTTCTATCGACAGATAGATTTGTTTCGTCGATGGATCAACAGATTTCACGGAGATCTGACGTGGTCAACTAGATTAGCCAGATTAGCCAGAGATCGAGGGGAGTTTGAGGGTGTCGGCGGAAAAATCGAGTGGGGTATTTTAATACCCCAACCTAGGGTTTAATAACTTTAATCAACTCCCACTTAATCAATATCCAATAGGCCTTATAAAAGCCTATTATTTATATCCCCGTGATCTTGCCATTTTAGTTCCGTTTAAATTCCAGAAAATTTCTGAAAAATCCCAAACAATCCTTTAATCTTATTTCCTGACCCGCAGCATGATTTTTAATTATTTTATTTGCCGTATTTAATAAAATCGGATCTTGACAACTCATTTGGAAAAATCAAAATTCCCTCTTACTTATTCTAGTGTTACATAATGCTACATCTTATAAGCACACAAAAAATAATTTTTTAAAAAAATTGATTGAATAAGGGAATAAAAAATAGTTGTCGTGAGTGAAAACTAATAAGTTATCCCTTTGAGACTAAGTTAGGTTACTAGAAAAATAATTATTATGTTTATCTTGATTCGAGCTATCCTTTGAGACCTTGTGTAGTTTGAAAAAAAAAATGAATCATGCATGTGGCAGGTAAGTTCCTATTGCCGGGAGTATAAAGAACACCGTTAGATGAGGAATTGACTAGGCTTGGAGTTGAAACTTGAATTGTTAAGTCACTCATCGCACTAAGCATGGAGAATTTTAACTTAGGTCATTCTCAAACTTTGTATCATGCTCACCTATAAAACTCTAGGATAGGACTAACATGACTTACTATGGATTATGATGCATCTTATTGCCACATGAATCTAGATTGCAGGTTTTTGCTTGAGGACAAACAAAGGTTTAAGTCTTAGGGTGTGATGTGCATAGATTATATATACTTTTATGAATTGTTTGATGCACATCTTCTTGTATTCATTGAATGTGATCTACATTAACACACCCTATTTTATTATATCTTCATGCTTTCACCCTATGTTATGTGTTTTCATTGATAGGACGTGATTTGGAGCAAAAATAGAGAAAATATGAACATTAGGCAACTTTGGAGGAAAATAAGCAAACATGGTCGTGCCCCTGGGCACGTCCGTGTTCTTCAAGCTAACATGGTTGTGTCTTCAAAAGACATGGTTGTGTCTTCCAAAGACACGGTTGTGTCTCCAAAAGACATGGTCGTGTCTCCTAGGAGCCAGTCAAAGTTTTGC
>JBBUKS010503533.1:0-12174 GCA_038050645.1 Hedychium gardnerianum | reverse complement strand
CATTAGTGTTCCAAATTATATGAATTGTTAAAATGATGTTTCTCCTATCATATGTTTATTGTCGTAATTGATTATTTCGTTTTAATTAAAATTATTATATATAAATATTTTGTTTTAATTTAATTAAAAATCATAAATATAATAAAGTATTTTTTTTAATTTTTTTTTTAATGAGTTAGAAGTTCTTTTAATTTTAGCCCTTTTATTTTATTTTTTCTTTTAAATATTATTAACATTACATAGAAGGTTTAGTTAGTGCTGATTAAGTTAATCAGCCGAGTTTGTTCCTAATTTCAAACTCTAAAATATTATCGAATTGAATTTAAATTTAATAATATTTAATTTGTAAATTCATGAATATATTCATTTAAGAATTTATAAATGTGATTGTTAAAAAATTCATGAATATGTTCGTTAAAAAATTTATTTTTATTTTTATTATTATATATAATTAAATATTATATAAATTATAAATATAATAATATTTTAATAATTATTACAATTAAATATTTTTAATGAATTCGAATTAACCTTGTTTAACTTTTAAATAATTTTTTTATCAAATCGAACTTGAATTCTTCATGAATTATTTAATTTAATTACGAGTCAAATTCAAACTTAAGAATTAAAATTTGAATCAAACTTAAATCGAGTTCAAATTAAAAAAAAATAAACTGAGCTCGAACTTTTTACTACTCGATTTTACTCGATTACACCCTTAGCAAGTGCCCATGTATGTTTAAATTGAGTTGATTTAAATAAAAATGAAAAAAAGACAACTTCCTTTTAACTTGAACAAACTAAAGTTAACAATTCATAGCTGCTTTAAGGCCTATAGAAGAGGCAACAAAACACATAAAAACAAAGAATTCAATGTCGTAACTCAAACTAAAATGTGCAAGAGATCAGACAACACCAGGAGGAAGCCTTAGCACCAGTTGCCCACCAACAAGACTGCAGGAGAAACAAAGCAGAATTAAAATTCTTGGGCAGAAACACTAAACCCTAAAAAAAAAAAAATTATTCACCTCTTCACGTAGTAGTAACAGAAATCAGCAAGGATGAAAGTCTGAACAATTTCAGCAAGAAGCACCATTGATGGCCACAAGCCATACCCCAAAGCCGTCAACAATCTTCCGCGAGTATCGACGACCTGGAAAACAATGTGTTGGCCTTGAGAATATTTACTGTTAAAAAGAATAGAGCTGATAAAGTACAACAAATGAAAAGAAACAATTAGCTGAGGCAAACATTATCTTTACTTAGGTGTAGGAATTTAACTGTTGAGATAATTTACTCAATCCAATCATTCACTTATTCTAAGTTAAAATTACAAAAAGTGGAAACTAATCACCTTCAGCACACTAGAACAACAAACACTCGTAGAAAAAATATTATGGGCAACCTTAGTAATACCAATCCAAGAACGAATCAATATAATGGATAAACAAAACTTCCAGGTTCTATTCTAAACCATGCTAATCATGGGCATAAGAAAGTCAAGGCAAACAAATGAATCTGAAGGCAATATGAACAGATTTCTATGAAACAACAAGTATCATACTAAACCAGACCTGAAGGACCCAGTGAGCACAACTCAGAAATCTGGCAACCCCAAGAGCGAAAACATAGTGAGCCGTGAATGGTTCCACAATCTGAAAAGCACATTTGAAGACGTATATTTCGGATTGTATTTCTGAATATGCAAACATCAGTTAATTCAGGTTCTACCTTTGTGTTCTGCATCAGCCGTAGCTGGGGCAGCACTGAAACAGCTTCCAAGTAAACACAGAAGGCCCAACAAATCCGATTGAAAATATTATGTGATGTTGAAGGATGGACTGCAAGGGCCAACAAAGCACAAGGCACAACCTACAATTATAGAAATAAAGCCGATGTTTGTCAGATCTTGTAAAAAGAAATGCAAGCTACTTAAAACCAAAAGAGACTAGTTTCAAGATCTATGTTAAGTTTGCCGGCGAAAGCATGATAGCATGACATGTGCAGCTTTACCTTAGGCAATAATGTTCAGTCATTTCACAACCAACATTGTAATGGAAATTATTTAAATCAATCTAATAATTAGTAGATCTATATTAAACCCAAACTAATCCCCACAATTAAGTGAACGAACCTCAAAATAAAGGATGCAGTTCAATAAATTTAATCTGGATGTTGACTAAGAATGCTGACAAAGAAAATTTGTAGATATAGCATGATCCATGAAGCAAACATATGCTAGAGATCAGAGGGGCTAAATGGTTGACTAGAATTGCACATAACCCCAAAGATTGGGCTGCATTAGTTGTTTTCGGAACTTGAGGAGAGGCTCATCGAAAATTATAAAGTACAAGTTAGATCTCAGAATTCACCCTCCAAAAAACACTATTTTTCCTTAATTTGACATTAAGACATCTAATGCGCCTTTTTCAGCAATTTATTTCGACATTACTTACTGTATAACTTACCAATCCCCTTTAGTATCACGGCCAAAGATATCATAAAACAATGAGATAGAGACCAAGAAAGTCATTCACAACACTACCTCCTCTCCTCTCTTTATCCCGCTCTCCTTATATTGAGTATGATAAGCCATCCAACCAATTAACAGTAAAGATGAATCAGTCCAAGATAATATTTAAAGAAGTCCTGCAAACTCAATCAAATTAAATTGTTGATTTGATGGTGTTTGCTGGATTTCTTCAAATATTATATTGGACTGATTCATTCTTACATTAACATAAACATAGGACAAGAAGACAAAACAGTACTATCCTTTGGATGAGTAATAATCGAATTATAGTGTTTACCAATCTCCTTATGAGCGAAATGATATTTTTTTCTAACTGAAGAGCAAAAGGGTATATGAAGAAGAATAAAGCTAACCAGTGTGTAGATAATGTTTCATTGCATTAGGACTTTAATAATCTAGATGAGATGTCTCACCACATAAGATATAGCAAAGTTATCCTTGTCCTCCATGTAACTTGTCCTCAATTTAAACCTGATCATGTAAATGACCCAAAGAGTAGTAACAAGCGTCGCAGTATCTAGCACTGTGTGTATATCATATTCCATCACGAAGCTGCAATAAAGTCTCGCAGCTAAAAATAAGGCTGTTAAGTCCTGAGACTTCAATGAAAGTCCTGCAAATTGAGAAAGTACGAAATGAATATAAAACCTGTAAATATATAAACATATAAGCAAGGGAAAACTGAATAAAAAACAAAAGAATGAGCTCAAACCTAAAAGAGGAAAAAAAAATTGAAGAAAAAAAAAATAGCAACATTAAAGTCACAATGAGAGCAAAATTTTCGTTCTAGTCAATCCGCAGCATGCGCAAGAAATCAAGAAGACAGTCGCACGATTTTCGCAATCCATTTCAGTTGCATGAAGGCAAAATTTCTTGAATCCGGAGGAGATCAAAACAAAGAAAATCAGAATAGAGAAAAAGTAAACAAGATAAAAGGAAAGAAAGGGCACCGGCGCAGGTCCTCTCTTTGGTGAGCTTATAAATAAGAACGGAGATTCCTAGAGCGTGAACGGCCTCGGCGGCGACGAACAGGTTGTCGTGGTCGTGGACGATGAAGCGAAGAAAGACGAGGGCCGTCATGCCCGCCACCACAGAGAGGAACGCCTTCACCTTCGGCGGCTGCCGCTTCACCCATGTCGCCACCGCGTGGATCGGCCGCCTCGCCCCCCTCATTGCGCCGCCTTCCCTCGCGCCGATCCGATCTCCTCGGGCTCGAACGCAAAAAGAGGGCAAACAAAAAAACGAAAGAGGAGCGAAAATTTACCCTTTACCCAGCTTTATTGCGCACACGCGAAGCGAAACCAATAAGCGGGTCCCGCAATCGGTAAGAGGTACAAACTCGGGTAACGTCCGCAGTCGTCCATTCGAAGTCAACGTCTGTTGACGACCAATTGCCGTTGACAAACTGTTTGCATCGATCTGCTTCTCTAAATGGATTTTTTTTTTTTTGGCAAAAATGAAAAGGATAAAAATAGAATCTAAAAGGTTCCCGAATAGATATTTGCTAGTGAAACTAGTGAAATCTAGAATCGATCCAGACGAACTACTTAGTCGAGCCGACAGACTATAACCGACCAGAACAATTATAAAAAATCTAAATTTTGCTCAAGTGAATGTATACGAACACAAGGAGCACCAATTGAAATATACTACCAAGTCACAGTGATGGTAGCTCAGTTGTAGATCTCTTTCACAGTTCGGTTTAGTATCGCAACAATACAGTATCGAAACACAAAGTCGGTAGGCGCGATAAGAAGTCGGAAAATATCGAAGAACCACAAGTTGTTCAATCTATTTCAGTGTTGTAACAACATCAATGGCTCCTTCGCTCGAACTGTTTCAGGAAGAACTGCTTTTTCCATAGGATTGTCTCCGAAGTATCTCTGCAAAACCAAACACTTTGAATCACTTTCGAATGGTGCAAAAGAAACCGCCTTTGTTATCGGATAACGTTTTCCCTGAAATAATAATTCTTATAAGTTTAACAAGGATCAACAATACATCGTTAGTTGACCGATCAAAGGTAAAGATAGTATTACCGATAAGATCAGCATCCTATTTTTGGCCCTAGATTTACCGATAAGATGATCTATAGAACCTCCAACTGTGATAAGAAAGTGATAACTCACTCATTGCTTAGTGTTTATTCATAAATGTTCTTATAACTCTCATAAAGCTGAAGTAGGATTTAAACAAGGGAAACCAAAATTCAGAGATTACCCTATCGAAGAATTTCATAATATATATGGGTTCAAACCTGAAAGTAGGAAACGAGATACATGTCGAAGAAAGCACACCAGTGAAAAGGCATCTTAGGTTTTGATGATGCTGCGAGGATTTGACGGTCTAAATTCCAGGACTTCTTAGAGCCATGAACTTGCATTGTTCAGTCATGGCCAGTAATTGAGCCTCCTTCTTGTCTAACAGAGCTCCGAGTCTTGCATTCTCTTCGATGAGCTTTTGAACTTCAGCCTCTTTCTGAACCTTCTCATTCTCCAAGTGAGCACTCTCTGCAATCAGCCTGTGCACCAAATAAAAGGAACATTTCCGAGTTTAAATTTCCAGATAAGAAACGTTACCGAGTTTCAATTTTGAGACATTAATTTCTGAAGAACAACTAGTCCGAGTCTTATAAACAGAAGTTACTTAACATGAATGGTTGAATTCTATGGGGAAACAGGAAGAACATTTGTTCGGTAAGAAAATATTTTCAGCTGTAACAATCAGAAAGATGAAGTATTACACAAATCTCAACTATAGTCCAGAAATTATCATGAAAAGAGTAAGTATATTACAAGAAGATCATATCATAGAGAAAGCTAGTCATCAGTATCGATATCATTTTAACAAAATCAAGGAAGGAATGTTTTACACAACGATATCCTTATTTTGAACTTTTGTGCTGCCATCATGACCTAAATTTGAATTATGCTGTGGGAGAAGATAGCCATATAGGAACAATAAAAGTTGTGAACACTAGTTCGATAATGATAGTGAATTTAAGAAGTAAATGCTATTTACAGACAGTCTTATTGCAAGGCATAAGAAAATTTTGTTAAGAAAGCAAGAGAAGCGAGTAAAATTCTAAATTTGCTTTATCTAAACTATTAAACAAAAAATATTTCCTATCTAAATTTAGTTGCACAACTAAAATAATCGAATCATGCAGTAGGGTAAATATATATATATATATATAATGTTGTGCCTGTCAAAAAGCTCATCAAAAGATAGAAATGGTTGCTCTGTTGAAAGGAGGAATTCTCTGACACTAATGAGACTTCTAACAAATGATCTCAAGGTCTCAAAATTCTGCTTCACGCGGTGAAGCTCCTGCTTATTATCTTCAGCTTGCTGACGCTGTTGTGATGTTTCTTCAACCATATCCTCAACCTTCTGCCGCATTTTACTCAGAATACCATTTGCACCAAGTGCAAACTTTTCCATCTCTTCAACCCTTGCTGACATAATCTCGATTTGAAGGGTTTTCTTTCTGTTCTCCTCTAAACCCAACTTCACTTGTTCTTTCTGATTAGCAGCATCCGTTTCTGCCACAATAACTCTCTTAACAAGGAATTCCATGACATCGGTTATAGTACGTACTGAATTCAGCATTTCATTAATGTATGATCCATCAGTGGCATCGAAAGATCCAGATAGCTTGGGAGTATCTACCGGTTGTATTTCCCCACCTGGATCTTCAGAAGAACAAATATTATCATCCTTAGACCAGTCAGACGAAGGTACACCATGCTTGTCAACAAAACCTACCCCCTCCCGGTATATGATCCCACATGACGTATGAGCTAGCTGCGGGATTGCCATGATTCTAGCTTTAGATTTCAGGTAAGTAAACAAAGTTGCGGTAGTTTTAACTCGGCGTAGAAGGAGTTCTAACTCCTCCTTGGAGTTACTACCAGAGCATTCTGCATTAGCTGTCACCTCCACTAGTTTTTCTTCCAGTTTATGAACCGCAGATTGGTTCGACTCTGATTCCTTCAACATGGTTCTTGTTTGATCGATCTGACACTTCAGCACCAAAGGATCATCTTCACGCATTTCATTCTCCATGATCTCCTGTTATTTGCTGAAGGCAAGTAGAAAAACCTTTTTTAGCCCGATAGCGGAAAATAAGCAGCATGGTTGATTTCAACTTTATGAATCTATTCCTGTCAATCAATTTTTTTTCCAGAAACTAAATAGCAAGTACAAGCAAAACAACCAAACAAATGGGTTTGTGAAAACTCTTCTTCTTAATCTTCATTTACTCCCTAAATTATTCTATATTGTAGCTGAAATTAACAAAACCCTACCATCAATCTTGTAGATATGATATATTTTCAAACTTGTTCAGTGCAGATCGTTTAGCCCTTGTAGGAAAATCAAGCAATACATGCACCTTAGAAGAACAATCTCCCTTGTTGTGAAGTAAACACCAAAGGTACTTAAAGGTAATGCAGTCCACAATCAGAAAGCTGAAGATATAACAGGAAGAACAGGAATTTTGGCTGCATTTCAATCTCACAACGTTATCATGCAACAAACCCTAATTTTGAATCACGCATAAAGCTTAAGATTTTGAAATTTCCAGTAGTAAATTCCTACACATATGCCCCAGCCGCTATCGATCCTACGAAGGTAATCGAATCCGAACCCTCGTTACAAAAATGCGAACGCTTCGACGAACATACGCAGTGATTTCACAGGAAAGCGAACGAATTGTGGATCAAAAGCCTACCTTTCCGATAGAAGGGGGAGGCGATAGGAACGCTTCCTCTCTTTTTCCCCTCCGCTTCCGATTTCGCCTACGCTTCTGATTCTATTCCCCACTGTTCGGTCAATTTAAGTAAAGAGAAAAATGTACAACTTAATTTTGAGAAAAAAAGGTGTTTTTTGGAAAAACAAATTCTATTTTAAGAAATTAACGAGGATATATTCACATTCTGTCGAAGATCATGGATGAATCATTGATGAGTTAGGTGAATCATCGATCAGTTAGGTCGATCTTAATTTTATCGTCAATCACCTAATAATTAAGAGAACTCGTAAAAGAGATCCACTCGTACTATTAGAAAAATAGTCAGGTAATGATGTTTAAATTAGGTTCTAACATATACACGTATCTCTATCTGCTGGGATAGATAGATTTTTTTTTTTTTTTTTTCAGTTGTTGATTAGTGTATGAGGTGTTGTCGTAATGAGGTCTGGAGGTTAAATTCTGACTAGTAGTCAGGTTTCTGCCCTCCCTTATACACTAGTCATTGTTCGAACTAGCTAGACTAGTCCCGTGATTTACCTCCTCCGTGTTGGTCCTGAGACGGATTGACGAAGACGCTGGGGGCGAACGTTTCGCCTTTTGCCACAATGAGATAGATAGATTTTTATAACATCATATAGATATAGGGATCTACATCTTCTATGAGTTTCGTGTTTCTTATTATGTTATTTTATTTATTAATCATTTACTCGAAGTAAATGATCTTTTTTCTCGCGTTCTTCGTATAATAACGATTATATTGTTCTCGTTTTCTACGAGCAATGACTATTTATTTTGAGTTATGCGAAAGAAATCGTACGAATCGAAGGATCATGAAATGAGTCGAGAGTACAAGGAATCGAGAAATTGCGAAGAGACGAGATCGTAAGAATCGAGATTTTTCAGGAATCGGAGAATTATAGAGAGACGAGATCCCAAGAGTCCAGACTTTTAGGAACCGAGAAATTAAACCCTCAGGAACCGAGACTTTCAAAAATTGAAAATTTATGTAGAGACGAAACCTTCCAGAGTCAGGAGCCGAGCTCATACTTATATCACTTCCATCGTATTATTAATTTTTCTGGACTTCTCTAACCGCCGGGAGCCGAGCTGTGTTAGATCTAGAATTAAACAAAAATCGACGTGCGAATTGCAATGTCCGGTGTCTTCTTTCTTTCTACTCGTCAAAAACAATTACGCTCGCGTTCCATATATATATTTACATTTTTGGTTGGAGGAGAATTATCGGCGTAGTTGCCGTTCGTCAACATTCAACTGCGTGACAGTTAAAATGCAAATAGTTGAGATCGAGATAAGTCATCACGAACTGTCCGATTCGTATGCGATCTCGCGGAAAGGCATCTCGTCCGTCCATAGATTTAATCACTTCTACCCCGGAAATCTCGACTACATTTCCTTGTGGCGACGGCGACGACCGACGAGATTGCGACTGAGACGAAGGCGATCGCGAAACGAGATGATATCGCTGTTTGATTCTCCAGCACCAACCGTGGTGGATAAATATCGATCCATTCGACCCCAATCTGCTTGCGATCCTTCAACCGGCGTCTGGTTCCCTCGTCGCCGGATCAAAGGTGCCATCTTTTCCCTTCGATTGAGCTTTCAAAATCCCTTCGATTTTATTGGGGGCAGGAGGATCAAACCGTCTAGTTCTTGAAAAGGCTGAAATTTCTTCCTCGATCGACAATTTCTAATATCTTAGGTCAACTTTTGCCTCTGTGATTATTAGGCCTTTTGTGGAGTGACCATGATAGGTCCATTCATCTGTAGGGTTTTGATGTAAGCATCCCTGAACTCATTGCTCTAATCCGACGATGTTTAACCTGGAGAAACTGAAATATGATGATGATGATCAATATCAATACATTTTGCAGACTGGCTCTTGGCCATGTTTATCCAGCTTACAAGTGTTACAAGACTGTGGAGTTGAACAAGCCAGAGATCGAGCAGTTGCGTTTCTGGTGCCAGTACTGGTCAGTCAATCTCTTCTGTATCACCAGATTAAGATCCCTTTGATGTTTGATGAGTTGAATATGTTTGGCTGTTTTCCAGGATTTTAGTTGCATTTTTATCAGTATTGGGAGCCTTTGCGGATGTATTCTTCTCATGGTGAGCTAGTTATTTTGTTCTTGTTTTGGTACTTTCTTCCTTCCATTTTCGATAATATTGTTGTGTTTTTTTTTTATGAAGGATTCCATTCTACTATGAAGCAAAACTGGGAATCTACCTGTTTCTGTGGTATCCCCAAACAAACGTATGATGTTCCTTCCTGCAACTTGATCTAGTTCATTCTAAGATTAATCTTTGTTACTCAAACAATGAGTAACGATACCGATGCTTTTAAATTAGTATAATACATAACAAGATCTTTACAAAACTGAGGAGTTAATTAAGTTATGAATCTAAATTGTTCCAGGGTGCAACAATTGTCTATGAGAAATATGTCGGGCCTTATATTGCGGAGCATGAACATGAAATTGATCTTACCTTGTTAGAGTTCAGAACAAGGGCTTCAGATAATGCACTGATAGCTCAGCAGTTGGTTGCGAGTTACTTGAAGACGAGCCTTTCTGAGATGGTGAAGTATGCCCTTTTAATGATGCCAGCACAAAAAATGGATGCTTTCCGGGTATGGTTCGTTGCAAAAGAGAGAAAAATAGTTTTCTTATTTCGATATAGATCTTTTTATCTTTGATACTTGTGTATGATTGATCTATGCAAATAACATCTCATGCTAGTGTTTCATTAACCTTTTAGGACTGTAGTTTTACATTTTGATTCTTCATTGGCTAGTGTTATTAAATTTCTTTATCGATGCCTGATATAGACAAGGACTTCATCCTAGTGCATTTCATAAAGGTTGGAGTTTGGCTTTCGCAATCCTAGTTTGCTAAATTGAGTAGAACCACAACTTTTTTTTTCCACTTCTTATCCATTTGATTGGAATAGATGACTTTCGAGTTGATAATGACGATTAATGTGCTGCATCCTTCAACATTCCTCCCGATTGCTTTAATCTTAGTCCACATATGCTCGGTCCACAATGTACTTTTGTTCTACTTAGTGAAGCGACTGGCTAACAAATCTCATTCGCATTCCTGAAATCATTGTCCTAGTAAAAGATCAAAGACTGAGTTTGCGTCTAATTTTACCAGTCACCATGCTCAGAACTGAATAAAAGCTGGAATTGTAGACATACACTCAGTTCTATGTTGCAGTTTTAAATCAATTCTTGTAGCAAATTGCCTCTTAGCGCGAAATGTGTTTTTTTATGATTATTTTGAAGAACTAAATTGATCGATATGAACTACAGAGATCTGATATCACAATTACTAACAGAATTTTCCAATTTATATTGCAGTCTCAGCAACTGCAGCAACCCGGGCAGCCACAGGAACCTCTGTCACCTTCTGTAATGCTGCCTGCTCATCAACCTGCAGCATCGCAGCCACCTCAAAGCGAAGCAAGAGCTCTGTTTGATCCTATCGAGAGCAACGATCCACAAGAACAACCGATAAAGGAAGGCATATCTCTCCATCCTTCTCCAGCTCAGTCCCAAGAAAGAGTTCCTGAAATAGACAGTTTGCAAACTGCTCAAGTACCCACACCAACTGAAGAACCAATTGAGATTGAGACCTCCAGCTACAAAGCAGTACAAAACTCAGACCGGCAATTAGAGACGGCACCGATCGAGGAGGCAACAACACATACAGCACGGGACAGCTTGAGAAAAAGAGTTGCCATTGCTACAATCAGCCCTGCCGATCCATAGCTTCTCAGTGAAAGGTTGCAAGATGATTGCTTTACTGACAATAAGAATACCAATTTAGACAGTGCTCAGGTTGTGATTATTGTCATCAGCCGACTGCTATTAATGGAAATTGTTTAAGATTTACACTAATAACGACAATATAGTCGGTTATTCTACGTCCATTTAAGATCTAACGATAGCAATAGTACAATTTCTAGTACTTGATGGCAGGACTATTTTCGATTTATCCATCGTAGGCACTTCTTCGAGAACCATTTAAGATCTATTCTACTAACGAATATCAACGATACCAATAGTACAAATGTAACTACTTAATAGAGAAGCATTTATACTTTTCGTTAACAATTCACGACTATATGGACATAGTTATTCGAGATCCGTTTAGGGTTTACTAATTCACTTCTTTCGCGCTAAATGTATGGACATTTCTTGTTGATGGATAAAGTTACAAGAATATCACTCAAATTAGACTATTCCGTAAATGCATCTTGTTGATAAAAGGCAAAACGTTCGTCCCTAGCGTTCCCGTCAATCCGTCTCAGAATCAACACGGAGGAGGTAAATCATGAGGACTAATATAGCTAGCCCGAATATTGACCAATGCATGGGAGAGGGCAGGATTGGCTACTAGCCAGGATTGGACCCTCTTATGTATTAGTCACTGTTCGGACTAGTTAGACTAGCCCCATAATTTACCTCCTCTGTGTTAGTCTTGAAATAAACTGACGAAAACGCTCGAAATAAGAATTTCATTTTTTATCATCATCAACACATATTAGTATGAAAATTCTTCTTGTTAATGACCCACTAAGTGGTCACTATCCCACTAAATAGCAACGCGGCCGCTTTCTAACATGGCCGCTCGCAAACAGCCATTGCCCGCAAGGTGACGACGTTATTAGGTAGTACAGCATTTGTTCGTGAGACTGTCCCTTACTAGATAGCAGGAGTGATCATATTATTACTAAACTAATATCTTAGTTTCGTCTTTGTCTTTATTTATATATATATATATATATATATATATATATATTTTAAATTTATTTTGAAGATTAATAAAAAATTTCCGCGATCGAATCGATCTTCACTGCATGA
>JBBUKS010503522.1:0-14075 GCA_038050645.1 Hedychium gardnerianum | reverse complement strand
ACACAAGGAACAAAGATTTCTATTACTCCATGCTCTATACCAAGTTTTGTTCAGTATGACCTTTTTGGTTGCTCAAAATTTTATTTTTCCATAGAGAAGTGTTAACCATACCTTTTCTTTGAAAGAGATATATCAAAGAATGTAATTTTTCGCCTATAGTTATTCACATTTGCAGCATCCATCTTACAAAAATTTCTGAAGTCATATTCCCCAATGAACTTTCCAGCAGCTTGCTTCATTGCCTGATTAAAACCAGATAGAATATTTGCTTCTCTCTTTGAAGAGATATATGTGCTAATTAGTAGAAATATAGGAACAAGAATAGTATACCAATATGTCCAAATTTTCTTTCCAGAAAAGGTACCGATATTCTCTGCTCAAACAGCTAAACCTGAAATATCAAGTAGTAGGTCAACAGAAAACATACTAAATCATTTTGAATATATCGCATTTCAGAATAAGCTTGCAAAAAAAATCAGGCTATGGATGATGATAATAGAGAACTACGAAATTGCAATATCAAACTTTCAGTCTTTTAAGCATTTATATGTTTGGGATGTAGAATCCTAAATAATGTAAATGCATTCAATATTTATCCTATTTGTGAAATTAATATATTCTATAAACATTGTGTGACACCACCGATTAGATCAAAAGCTATACAATAGCATCCTGTCAAACTTCGGAAACTATTATTAATCACTGATTCTGGTCTCCAATATATATCGTAACTTAAATATTATTTGAAACTAGGATTTTGGTTACATTGAATGCACTAGCTGCCTATCTAACACCTTGATGATCATCAGACTATGCACTAGCACCTCAAATAACGTACTTCTTTAAGAGGTGCATACAATCTAGCAAACAACCAGTCAATTAACCATAAATTTTGAAATCAAATATGTACAAAAACCTTGAATGGAAATCCGTAGGAACAGGACACCAGCCTACCACTCTTATATCACCTGGAAGAACTCTATTCAGCACTCTCACATAATCAATTTCTGCAGATGAAGCAAAAGAACAATGAACAAATCGCATGAAGCTAACTATAACTAAATCAATTGAACGTTGGACCAAAAGCTAATTATCTTTATGAATTAATCAACAACTTTTGGTTCAACAAGTGTTGCCAGGTTAACTTGCACATTAACAATTAGAAACATACCACCTGTCTGTTCCAAAGTACTCATCTGGTTCACTGTATTCCCTCCAACATCCTTAAGGTTTGATCTTAGATATAAAGAAATTACCTGCCACAAAGATTTCAACTATCAAATTTGATTAAACACCCACACAAATTAAGCAAGCTTCTTGCAGCATAAAACACCATCATAGTCTTAAACATACAATTTAGGAATTAGATAAGACAAACGGTAACATACATATCATTTGGATATAAACCTCCTAAACATTGTGTTACGCATGTTAAAACAGTGGAAAGAAAAATCAAAACTGTACTTGACCAGACGAAGAAACTCCCTTGTCAGTTCTACCACATCTTGAATATCTCGAACTCTCTTTGGTTCCAACCATAAGTTTTGTCCTCTCAAGTGCTTTAAAAATTTCAGACTGTAAAAAGCAGGAAATGAGATCATTTTAATTGAATTTCTTTTACTTTCTACATCCTTCAAAAAATAGAACAGAAGTTTATAAATGGAAACCTCAATAGTTGGATCCATCTGAGCCTCTGAGGCAAACCCATAAAACCTATAGAGAAAAAATGAATTCGTGAAACCAACTTCATTTGTTATCCATTGTTATGTATTAAGAAATAATTATAGTATAGTACAGAAAATTAAATTTAAAAATTGCACATGTGATTATAGTAAAGAAAGAAACACTAATTGTTCTATTAGTTTTCATGGTTATAACTATATAAATCTAATATTTTTATTTATTTAGTAGAAGAAATTATAAGAAAAAACAATTCTAGTTAATGAAAAGAAAATACAAATTATGCCATATATAAATATATTCAAATAATATATATATATATTCAAGAATATGCTATGAAATAGTTTTTGTTTACAACTAAATGGCATTTCATAGTTTCCAATGTTATAAAAAAAAATCGATATGATCTATCGAACACATTTTGATTTTTTTTAAAATATGAAAACGAATTTCATTTTTATTTCTCCTTTGTTTTTCAATCTAATTTTTTTTAAAAAAAAAAATCTCCCAGATAGTCCCTAGTATGCTCATGCATTCCAAATATCAATTGGTGTACTCCACTACAGCAGCTTATTGGCATTAATAGTCACATTCATTTGGTTAAGAATAGATTCAGCAGGGAAAATGCATTTGGTCATAATTAAGAGGTAGGTTATAACCTCTGGCCAAAGTACATGATTTTCAGAGCAACATATCTCCTTGCAGGATGATGAATCTTCTGAAGACCTGCATACCATGCCATCCTAGTCAGCAGTCTTAAACAATATCTTTCTCTTTACTGCTACAATATTCATCAACCATTTTTTTTCTTTTGAATGAAAAAACAGGGGAGAAAAAAGTAACAAAAAAATAGTCATTCTAAAAGAAAGTAAATATATGGTACAATCAATGTAACTTGGGTGTTTGTGTTCTATGATCATTGAGTATTCAGTTAAATTGGAGTGCATGAAAATTGAAATTCAACTACAAGATAACCATAGAACACGAAGGTTATGCTTGACATTTTCATGTTGATGTGCTGTGTGGACTACTACTCTTATTCCATACTACAATATAAGAAACAGTGTATTTTATTTTATAAACACAAAACAGTTATTAGTATATGATAGGAAAAACAGAGTTAACCTGGTTCCTCTCCTGTCTCACCGTTCATCAACATGAGTTTCTCCCCAAGTCCTGTGGTTGCCATATGTCCATTCTGTAGGCAGCTTATGCTGTATATTTAAACTTGCATGTACTAAAGAAAGATGTTAACAATGCTTTAATGTGTAGCTGAAAGTTTACCTTGACTGGATTATTTGAAGAAGCCGTCAAATTATCAGAAAGACAGCCCAATACAGCTTCTAAATTTTCAGTATTCCTAATTTCGTCTCCCTTTGATTCTTTAAATCCTCCTTGGAAGCCTATGCATGCATCAGTAGGAGGCTGAACATCTACCTAAAGAAAAATAACAAGAACTAGAAGACTTACAAATTCTAATGCTGTTAGCAGGTTAATAACTTTTGGTACTTATCCATATTATGGGAATGATAAATATTTTAATTAATCTCTGTGATTTCATTATGAAGCCACTTTCTTGAAATAAATAAATAAATCAAAACATTGAGTAATTACATTTCTAAGCCATTTGATAACTTACAAATCTTAGGTTCCTAAGAAATATTAGTATGGCCTAGAGCGCAATAGTCCCCATAGTGCAATCAAGTTTGATTACCACAAAAAAGAAATGAAAAAAAAACGAAATTGCAAAACAAAACACTGTTGAGGAAGATTTATTTAGCACTCCCGATCCACAGATTCATTTATAGCTAAATAAAAGAGCCTAAAAACAGTAATCATTCAGGAATTTAAATTCACTTTGTAAAAGCAATGTCGTCCGCAGCAAACAAAATAAACCTTGACTGTTATAAAACTGCTTCATTCTAAGAAAAGCTACCTCTTGTTCTAAGCAAACCTTGGAGCATTGGCACTTTGATAACTGAAACAACAACCTCTTGTTCTCCCGCTCCAGTTCCTTAAGTTTTCAACCATAAATGGAAGGTCAAGTGAAGCCACAGAAAGACTGTGAAATTCATATCACCGAAACACGAGATGCTCGACGGAAGCAGGACGTACGCAAGGTCTTCACTAGGGTTTTACCTCTACCCGGTGGCGGAAGTAGTCCGACTGAGCTTGGAGCTCTGTCACGCGATCTTGACTGCCAAAACCTGCCATCTGAGTGACTCAATCAGCCCCTGCTTCCGCGTTCCTCACGTCGACGGCGTTCCGTTGCCCACGGTACGCGAGAGGCTTTTCCCTCGACGCTTCTTCCGTCAAATTTCGGATTGCTCCCACCCATAGTCTAGCAATCACATTTTTCAAAATAGGACCCCGAATTTTTTTAAATGTCCATGTGCGCCCTTAATTTTTTTATATCCTCCAAAACAAAATGTCAAGAACATCCTCTTGTGTTTTTTTTTTTAAATTCCCAACATCATAAATAATTTAAATATCATAAACATTTGGTATGCCTTGCTAAAAAACCATTCTCTTGCTAAATTCCTATCGAAAAAGAATGTCAGAGGGCATCGCTAGTCATTCCAATGAAATCATAAAAGATAAAATAATACTAAAAATAAATCAAAGAAGAAAAATTTAAAAAAAAATAATTAATTAGATCGAATAATATCGAATCTGAAATGATCGATTCGATTTCATGAAAAAAATTTATTGACCATCCGGATAAATCAAGAAACACTAATAAAAACTTATTCAAATGGTTAATATTTTTAGACTTGTTTTTTATTAATGGAAAAAAAATTCTATAATATATCATAATTAAAATTAAAATTTTAAATTTTTTAAGTATTTATTGAATGATTATTACATCACGGAGCAAGAAGAAAAATTAAAATTTTATATCAAAGAGCTTATTCATATCATTGATATCAGGAGAAAAAATCCTCTTATTAAATTCCCGCCAAATAAGTTAGACATGTGTCAGAGGGCATAGATAGTCGTCCTTCCTTCAAAACTTAAGTGTGAGATCCTAAAAATAGAATAAAACAAAAAAAAAACATTAAAGATGAAAAATTAAAATTTTATATCAAAAAAGCTTGTTCATATCATTGACTTTACTATCTAACTTATTATCCCGAAGGATCTTATTCTCCAGTGTCATTATATATCACATAACATAATTTTAACATAATCCAATATTTATAGAAGTTATTTGGATATATGATTAAAATAATTTTTATGACATAAGCTTCTGCCTAGTTCATTGCAAGTCACATTTTCCCCAAATTTTGTCTTTTTTTTTTAAATATATATATTTTTTAAAAATAATAATAATCTCACTGTTCTTTCAATATCATGATAAATATCTAGTAATAAAAATACCTTCTACATTAGTCAATAATCCGTCTGAAGGGATTATTCTTTCAATATCATGATAAATGTCTTGTAACTCCTGTTTTGTTCGGATTACTCTTATCTGATTTATCAGCACGTGCTTTGGGTAGCGTAAAACGACCCAATTGGACGGTTTGATGGGCCGGACTGTACGGATCGAACCAATTAATTAGGCGCATCGAATGAGTTCAGTGGAGTACGGGACCAATCGAACCAAATGCATCGAGCAGACAAGACCAATTAAATAGGCTAAAGAGACTACACAGACCAAACGCATTAAATCAATTAATATAGTAAATAATTTTTATAAAATTACGTTCCACAATAAAATAAAATAAAATAAAATAAAATAAAATAAAAAATTTACATAATAAAATTCACCGTATATCCGAACACATTAAATTCCATTGATTTCTGGTTAGGTCGGAAACGGTGAAATCCTGACCGTACGATGCGGCAACTGTTCGACCACTTGCCTCCTCTCCCCTGTTCTGGCAGCGCCATCAATGATCCTCTCCTTATTCACCGCATCGACAAAGGCACGCGAGCTGTCGCTTGCGGCCCGAATTCGAGAGCCGGAATTCCGCAGCTCAGTCTGCTCCCCCGTGGGCCCGCCGCCCACGAGTCACGCGGCCGCGTCGCCCGCCAATCGCGACACACCAGGCGACGCTGCTAGATCCTGACGCCGGCAGCATGCAGCGCCCCCCCCCCCCTCCTCCTCGGAGCGCCGATGTCGCGCGGCGGTCGTCGACAAGAGGGCCCCACCTGATTTTACCGTTTGATTACCTCGCGCACCTCCTCGGGTCATTGATGGCGGCAGGTAAATACGTTGAGAGGATCCTGGCGCACCAGCAGGGCGGGAAACCTGCACCGGCTCCTTT
The DNA here is from genome assembly GCA_038050645.1 of Hedychium gardnerianum. NCBI lineage: Eukaryota > Viridiplantae > Streptophyta > Magnoliopsida > Zingiberales > Zingiberaceae > Hedychium > Hedychium gardnerianum. The sequence continues at coordinate 8,121 of JBBUKS010503522.1, read as the reverse complement.
TAATGGCGAGGTCCCCCCTCGTCTGCCCCTCCGGGGACACAGATTTCAAGAGCCGTCGTTTCAAGGAAAGAGCTAGGCGTTGGAGATGCTCAGTTTAGGCATACCGACTGATAACGATGCTTTTTACCCCTTCAGCAGCCTCCATAGAGCCTACAAATACAAGCTCCTCTCTCCCATTTCCCCTTCACTCTTCCTTCCTTCCTTTCCACAATTTAACACAATGTCGAGCCAGAGAGGAAGGATTACTGACAAGGAAATCAACGAGCTCGTCTCCTCGCTGCAGTCTCTTCTCCCGGAGTCTCGCCGCCGGAGCACGAGTAGGGTACGTATAACGAAGAAGTAGCTAGCATGGGATCTCTGTGATCTTAATTTTGATGTCGAGTACTCTTGCATGTAGGCATCATCATCCAAGTTGCTGAAGGAGACGTGCAGCTACATCAGGAGCTTGCAACGGGAGGTGGACGACCTCAGCGGCCGGCTCGCCGAGTTGATGTCGACGATGGACTCCGACAGCCCTCAGGCTGAGATCATCAGGAGCATCTTCCGGTCCTAAATAATAACTGAGTCGATATATATATATATATATATATATCGTCGTCTTTGTACCATTTCATCAGCCTATTAGTGTTATATATTAGCATGCAGACATGCTGCTGCTGCTTGATGCCATTGATGAAAAAAAATATGCAGACAAGGGGATGAATTAATTAATTAATTAACATTTTACCAAACAAAACAAAAGAAAAAAAGAAAAAGAAAAATGAAAAACAGAGCCCTGGAGAAGTACGCATGCATGTAGTTTTCAGATATAATTGATCAAATGTGGAAGAAAATGGCGTGGAGAAGGATCAGAAAATAGTTGGCTGTGGAGCAAAGACAAAGAAACAATCCTAGTGATGAGTGTTTGAGAAGATGACGGATGGAGGTGGACCTGATTGAGGGATGTCACCGGCAGTTTACGTGGGTCAGCGTCCGTTGAGGCAGGTGCATTAACAGTAGGGCGGGCCGAGGCTCCTCATGTCGGGTCTTCGTCAACATCACCACTGGCTACGATCGGGATTTTTTATATATCTAACACTCGGTTATAGAATCTTTGACTGATCTTTGGGGCGCGTTGACATTTCGGCGAGCCAACTCAGGTTTTGGAAAATAGGCCTTTTTTTGGGTCTGTGCAACCGGAGATTAGCAATAACTCAGCGCCAGTTGGCCGGCCAATCGAGTTGTTGCCGTCGTTGCATGCCTTCCTTGCGATAAAGACAATTGGATCGTAGTCAAACACTTCACGTCTATTCCACCATTTTCTGTCAAGTGGAGAAGAAATGGAGATGATTACGGATGGTATCTCGAATTTCTCCTCCCTAGAAAGTTAAATCGTCCGTCCAACTTGCGAAATTCGGTATTCTGAAAGTTAACACCAGTTAGGAATTGACTAATTCTACCGGTTCAGTCACTCCGATGTTTAAATTAATCATCGATGGAGAAGATTCTAGGGTTTTGTGGAGATATGACTTACACTAGCAAGAAAAAAAAATCATCATACTTGTGACTTACCCTTTCTAATGCTTATATAAATGTCAGAAGAGCATCTTTACATCAGATGTCACACGCTTTTTTCCTTCTCCTCATATGAATTAGTAAAGGAATAAGATCCAATAATTATTGGTTATCTCTTCATTCATTGAGCGTCATATATTTGAAGAAAGACAATCAAGAGACACAACTGTTAGTTACTTCTCGATAGGTGATTCAAAGCTCGATGACCAATAGAAGATGATATTTGAGCATTACAATCGAGCGCTCGGTAGAACCTGGAGTTTGAGCATCGAGGTTGGGTGCTCAGTGTAACTTGGAATTTGAGCACCAAGACTAGGTGTCTGATTTAACCTGGAATCTGAGCATCGGGGTTGGGTGCCGATGAAACCTAAAATCCGAGCACTGGGACTTGGTGCTCGGTAGAACTTGGAATTTGAGCACTGGGGTTGGATGCTCGATAGAACTTGGAATCCGCATAGCAAAATTGGATGCTCAATGAAACTTGAAATCTGAGCACTAGGACCGGGTGCTTGATGAAACTTGGAATCCGAGCACAGGGTTTGGTGCTCGGGAAATAGCTGGGTACCATTAGTTACGAAGAGGATCGAGAACGACTACAGATTCATTGATGAAGGGGGAGCTACAGAAGGTTCTTATTAATGTTGGATTCGCGGAGGGGAAGGAGTTGGATTCGATCAAAGGATGATAGCCGAGTGTGATGCGATTGTCAAGCTTGTGGAGATTAGTTTTGGCTGAGGTTTTCTTTCAGTAAATATTTTTTTGCCAGCAATTTTTTTTTACTGAATTCTAATATGTTCAAACATTGTTTTGCTGTTGGTAATGTTTCAGAATTACATAAACAGGCATGCATTAAGTTGATTGCTTTCTGAAGAAACCTTTAAAGACAGGGCATCATGCGTTTGATTGTTCATCTGGTACTTGAAAAACATTGGATTTATTTAGACAGTTTCTATGGAGGGGCCTTCCTAGGTTATTGGATTTGGGACGAGTTATTTAGGCCTTTTTTTGGTGACTTCTAAATGTATATACAAATATTTCGAATTTACTTTTTAAATTAATAAATAAAAAAACCTTAACACATAATGCACATGTGTGAAATAAACAGAGCATCTAGAATATGACTTGAACAAATTAGTTCATCATTTATAATCAAACACTTTGAGATTTCATCCAAATACTTAATAGTCATGACAATCATCCTCAAATATTGTCCATTTTGATTCTTTCAATTAGATGTTTAGCCAATCACAAGAATTGATGGTTCACATTAACCAAATTGATCACGATAAACATTATGATGGCAAACTTGTCGTCATGGGCACTATCTTGCTATTTAACTAATTCTATATTTTTATTATTATAATCAATAAAAAGATAATAAGAAAAAAGTTCTAAAACACAAAGACACCAACACCATAACCTCTACAAATTCCCCCACATGCCTATCATTTTCATATTTCTAAACAATTCTCCCCTAATTGAACTTCTCCAAAATAGATAAGAATCACTTACATTTGTTACTAAAGTAATGGCTAAATCGATTTAATTAATAAATTTAAATTTATTATTAACAAAATTAGTTTTTATTAATGGAGCACTATTTCATTTTGGCCCTCGCTCCCTTCCCTTCTCTTCCCTTTCATGTATAAAAGAGCTTCCCATATGCTCCGTTTGCATCTCAAGCCAAGCGAATTCATGGCCGGAAAGCTCCACAGGATCAAGTCCATGTTCAAGCGGTGGCACTCCGGCAGTCGCCTCGTCGCGCCCGACGACGGCAGTACCCCAGCCGGTCTCCACCCCGTATACGTCGGCAAGTCCCGCCGACGGTACCTCATCAGCACCCACCTCGTCGAGCACCGCCTCTTCCAAGTCCTCGCCCGTCGCTCCGCCGCCGACCCTGGCGCCGCCGTCGTCGTGGGCTGTGAGGTGGTGCTGTTCGAGCACCTCCTTTGGATGCTCGAGAACGGCGACGCCCCGCCGGAGTCCGTCGACGAGCTCGTCGAACTCTATGCCTGCTGATGAGCTGACAGATCTTCAGATTTCATTACAGTGACCGAGTTCTGGGACGTTGTGCCTCGATCTCCAGTGTAATGGTTTCTGTTATTAATGGATTTATATGCTCGATCATCCATTTGATGAAATATTTATCATAAATGCATATAAAATAATAATAATAAAGTAATATAGTTGAATCATGAACACTCCAGAACTTTATCCATTTTCAAAAGCATCTAAAACCCCAAACAAGCAAAGAGAAAGAAAACGTCTTCTTGATAGAGACGGTGCACATGGTCTTTAGCGGTTCCGTGGATCAGGGAACCAAATGCTCTGTTCCCAGCTGACACTGTGAGATAACTTTGGAAGGATATAATTTTTTACTTATGACTTGAAAATCAGATTCTGTTCTAGAATTTGATGATTTATAATTGTTACGGAGAATTTGTAAGTTTAGGATCTAAATTTGACTGTTTAGATTTTTTTCAGGGTCTTTTTTTTAATAATTATTATTATGTCCGGCGTGACACTGATTTAATCTTCTTCATTCAGTTAATCTAATCAGAAGGAGATTACGTGCACAAGATTGTGCAAATCGGATCTTTGTTCGTTCTTTCTGCAATGGGGGAAGAACCAACGAGAGAAAAGTTGGATATGGATCCAGCAACAGAATCGATCGGTAGGAGCAGGATTGACTGTCAGACAACATTTGTCTGCATATCTGTGCCAGGTTTATGTAAGCTGGCAGAAAAACAGCTTGTCCTGTTCTTAGATTTGCATGATCCAGCAGATTGGATATCATCAGATCTAGACGCATCCTCAGCGAATTATGGTTTCACAATGTACGTCTTGTTCGTAACTCACAAATTAGTGTTACAGTAGATTATGGAACGTAGCTTTGATCTTGTCGATCGTTCGCCTTCATTTACAGTGGCATTCCGCACAAGAAGAAGATTTTTGGCAGCTATTTCTTTTCTCTTCTTCATCTTCTCACAACAAACAACATCTTAATTAGCTTCTTCCATGGCAAAAGGAAATAAAACTGTAATCATCTTCAAGGAATGGCACTTAATTAGCATGAAACAGCTCAACTGCGTCCCCTGTTACGCTCCCACCTTGTTAATCCTAACCATCAAGAAGGTTGATGAAGTGGCATCCGTCGATCCTACGACTTCTCCAGCTCGCCGGCGACTGCGCTAACGATCTCCTCGATGAGCTCTGCCACTTCCAACATTTCGAGCCTCTCTTCTGGGTTCGCGTTGGCACAAGCGGCGCCCACCCTGAGGAGGCGCGCCATGCCTTCGGGCGCGCCTGGGCCGGCGGCGTCCGGGTCCACCAGCTCCGCTTCCCGCTTTTCGGCGATGGCCGACGCCGCCCATTGCACCACGTCGGTCCCGCCCTTGGTGTTGTTCATGTACTGCGACGGGAACTTCCCGGTGGCCAGCTCGAGGATGATGACGCCGAGGCAGAAGACGTCGGACTTGGGGGACACGGCGCGGTGCTGCGTGCCCTCCGGCGTCCGGTACGCGAACATGACCTGCGACGACTGCGCCATGCTCACCAGCGACGCGAGGCCGTGGTCGGCGATCAGCGGCTCGAAGTCGTCGCCGAGGAGGATGTTGGCGGACTTGAGGTTGCCGTGCGGCACGTCGAGAGCGGCGAGCTCGGCGTGGAGGTACGCCATGCCGCGCGCGATCCCCAGCGCGATCTTGAGCCGCGTGGGACAATCCAATGCCCGGTGCGCTGCTCCCCGATCGCCTGCCGTGATCGTGTAATGATTAGTTGATTGAAGATCAAATATGAAGTATGATTTCGATCTCCATGTCGTTTGATCGATCGATTACCGTGGAGAATGTAGCGAAGGCTTCCCTTGGGGACGTACTGGGAGATGATGAGCTTCTCCTCCTTGCGGTAATGGTAGGCCAGGGGAGTGAGGACGTTGGGGTGGCGGAGCATCCCGAGGCGGCGCATCTCGACTTCGAAGGCCTCCTTGCTGACCCGGTTCATGTCGCGCATGCGCTTGACGGCGACGCTCAAGCCGTTGCCCATGGTGGCCCTGTAGGCGGAGCCTAAGCTGCCGTTGCCGAGCACTTCTGCCGTGGCCTTCATCAGGTCCGTGAGGCCGAACGTTCCCCTGTCTTCGTTAATCATGATCAAGTCGGTGGCCGGCGCCGCCGCGGCCGCCGCCGCCGGGCTACGGGTCGAGCCGGCAGCGCGCTTACGGCTCGATTTCGATCCTGACTCCTTGTCTTGCGGCTTTTGGAGGGAGCCGCCCATCGTGGCGGCGGTCGGGATCGCAGTGGCTGCTTCCGCCGACTCCATGGCTTCTGCGGACGCCGTAGCGCCGACCGTTTCGTTCTTTTCCTCCTCCGATCGCCGGCTGCAGAGCATCACAAGTACGGCGATGAGGATGAGAACCGCAGCTACAAGCCCGACCACGACGGCAATGACTGTCCCGAGGCCACTCTGTTTCTCCGGAGGCTCTCGATTCGCCGACGGTTGTGAGGTCGGTGGCGGTGTTTCACAGGAGGTGGAGTCGAGAGGAGGTCCGCACAGACCTGGATTCCCGGCGAAAGAGATGGCGCTGAATCGAGCCAAGGAGGCCGGAATAGGACCGGTGAGGCGGTTGTTCGACACGTCGAACGACTTGAGAGAGGAGATATCAATAGAAGGAATGGCGCCTTCGAAGGCGTTGCCCTCCAACCGAATCTCGATGAGCTTGGAGACGTTGGAGATGGCGGGGATGCGCCCCGTGAATTGGTTATTGTTGAGCCAGAGCTTCTTGAGAGAGCGCATGGAAGCGAAGGTTCCGTCGGGGATCTCGCCGGAGAAGTCATTGTGAGAGAGAAAAATAGACTTGAGGCTTTGGAGGCTGTCGAAGCCCGGCGGTAGTTGCCCGGAGAACTTGTTATTATTGAAGCTGACGGAGTGGAGGCCCTTGAAGTGGGAGAGGGCGGTCACGTTGATGGTCCCCGCGAGGCCAAGCCCGGCGAGGCGGAGGCCAGTGACGACGCCGCTGTCGCAGATGACGCCGGACCAGCTGCAAGGGGAAAAGGTGGAGGAAGAGGACCAGGAGTTGAGGGCGTCGCCAGCGCCGGTGAAGGAATCCTTGAGGAAGAGGAGGGCGGTGGCGTCCGTCATCTGCCCCGCCGTCTCCTGGGAGGCGGATGGCTCCATGAAGAAGGCCTGGCCAATGAGGAGGAAGAAGAAGAAGAAAGCAAAGGCTGTTCGTTCCATTAACGCCAAACTTTCTTCTCGTCTTTGTCTTTTCGGAATGATCCTCTCCTCTTCACCTTCTACGATCTTCGGCGTTGCCTTTTTTTTTCCCCTTCTTTTTGTTTAATTTTGCATGGCGTCGGGCCAGAGATGCCGAATTCAGATGGAAAAAGAAGGGGGAGGATGAACTAGATTTCGTCGGTCGACAGCAAGGACAAACGACAAAGTCAACGGCCAAATTTAAACATCATTCGGTTAGAGGTAACATTGGCGTTGACCATACGTAGCGTTATCAATGAACAGGAATAGAATGTCGTTACAAATTTATTAAAAATGATCAATGCTTGTCTTCCATTAATCCAATACGTTAAGATTGAAATTTATGAACAAAAAACTATATATAAATGCACAATATACAACAAGATAAAAGTATTATATATGGACAACTTTTCTACTGCAAATAACTAAATGAGTGAAATAATAAACCAAACCAGCAGTTTGAGTGAAAAAGGGAAATGCAGGAAAAAAAAAAAATCAACGGCGGAATCTCAATGTAAATTTCACAAGCAAAATCCAAATCATGACGGCTTAGTTATAATGATTGAGAAGAGGTTGCAAGCAGCCTCACCTCGTTTCTTACACAACTTTATAGCTTGTATTCATGAGATCAAAACTAGAGCAGCACTGCCTCAATCTTATCAAATTTGAAACTAAAAATCTAACAAACCACTACGAGAAAATCTCAAAATAATAATGAAATTACCGACGAAAATTTTATTCCGTTTTAAAAAAAGAAATACAATTTTTTTTTTGGATTTCCCGACGGAAAATAATTTCCGTCGGGTTTAAAAAATATTTGATTTCGAATTAATTCCCGACGGAAATTAATTTATGTTGGGAATTAATAATTAAAATATATATATAATTTCGAATAAATTATCGACGGAATTTATTTCCGTCAGGAAATTCATATAATTCCCGACGGAATTTAATTTCCGTCGGGAATTAATATTTTTTTAAAAAATATTTAAATTCGAATTAATTCCCGATGAAAATTAAATTCCGTCGGGAATTATATGGATTTCTCGATAGAAAATATCTTTTGTCGGGGCTGTCGGAAAATCATGTAGAAAAATTAGGGCTTAGCCCCAAATTCCCCACGCAATCTCGAGCCACGCGATCTCCGGCAATCTCTTCTCCTCCCTCTGGTAAATTTCTCTTTGGTCGGGCGACGTGGGATGGCGGTTGCGTGGTCGGGCGGGGGCGGCGACGTCGGGCTGGCAGCGTGGGGGTCCCGGGCGGCGTGGGGCGGGCGGCGGAGATGTCAACCGGGCGGCGTGGGGGTCCCGGGCGGCG
>JBBUKS010503514.1:0-14076 GCA_038050645.1 Hedychium gardnerianum | reverse complement strand
AATTCAAAAAGGTTGTTTAACCCTTGTTAGATTCAAACTCAGCTTTGGGTTCATCAAGAAGGAGTTTATAGGGTAAGTGTCCAGGCTGTGGTGAGTCACATGGACATCATTAAAGTAATCACGTGTCTAAGACAAAGCTTCCCAAAAATAACCAACTCAAAGAACTTAATACTGGATTTTGATCTAACTAGCTCATGTTTGATTGAGGTAGCTTTAGCTAGATCCACTAGGTCTAGTGCACCAGGTAGAATACATATGATTCAACCTAGACATGACTTTGATAAAGTTTCCTTAGCCTACTATCATCCCAATCTATTCCGATGCTATGTTGCCAAGGTTGGTTAAACCTTTTTATAACTAACCGTTCTAAATTAAGCATGAAAATAAAACTAAATATGCATAAAAAAATTTAAAGCAATCAATTTAACTAGGATGAACAATTTTTCTACTGGCTCCCCCTGAATCATAACCTTGATATGGTCATCTAGGTAATAGATTTGATCCTTAGGGATCCAGTATTGGTTTAGTCTATTTTGACTAATAAAACATGCTTTTGGGACCCATGCTCGGACTTGATTTCTAACATTTTGACTAATCAAAAACAAGTACAACTTGTTTGTCGTATTGGCTTTATATCCGAGCCCAGATTTGTTATACACAGCTCGTTGGGACCCAAACATCATATTCAAATACTTAGAACCCAAGTTGAACTTTTCCAACACTTTCTTGAGTCCCTCCACTTGACCTTTCAAGTTGGAATTTTCTTTCTCAAGTCTTACAACTCGAGTTGAACTTCCATGTTGAACATGGTTAGTTGAGGGATTCAAGTTGACTTGTTCCTTAAGGTGGTTAACCTCCTCAAGTAGCAAGTTAATTTGATCTTCAGATTTAGTCAATTTTTTAAACAAATATTTAATTATTTTAAGCATTTGAAATTCTGAAAGAGAAGCTACTTCATCTAGTCCTTCTGAAACTGATACAGACCTGTAGCTCCTCTCGGACTCGGATTCAGACTTAATTTCGGTTCTTACCATATGTGCCATGAATTTCGTTTGCTTTGGTTCCTCTAGATCGAACTCTTTCGAAGATGATTTGTTGTCCTGTATTTTACTATTAGATAAGTTATTTAACTCAAGATTATTTTTAGTTACCTTTGAAGCATAGTTTTCCTCGTAAATTTCTACCAACTTATCCCATAAGTCCTTGGAGCTTTCGAAGGGTCCAACCTGGTGGAGTTCTTCATCCGTCAATCCACATCAGAGAGTGTATGTGGCCTGAGCGTCAACTTGAGCCTTGTTTTTAATGTTTGAGGCTCACTTTTCCATCTCTAGTGGTTCTCCGAATTCGTCGACTGGTAGTGTAAAACCTTTCTTAATGATGATCCACAAGTTGATCTCCATCTTTAGAAATTGCTCCATCTATCTCTTCCAAAGGTGGAAATTTGTGCCATTGAAGAGAGGTGGATGAGAGGTACTGAAACCTTCTTGTTGAGTCATCGACATACTCTTGCAAAATAATATGAACTAAGAGATATTTCCAAGACTTTGTCTTGGGATTAGTAGTACGAGATAAAAAAATGTGAAAAGAAATAATGTAAAGAAAAGATTAAAAAGAAATGCTTAGAAAGACTGTTAAGTCTTTTCAGAGCAACCTTGCTCTGATACCAATTGTTAGAACCGAAAGAATTTAGATATCTCCACAATGGTATGATATTGTCCACTTTGAGCCTAGGCCTCATGGTTTTGCTCTTGGGCTCTACCCAAAAGGCCTCATATCAATGGAGATATTTTTTCCTTATAAGCCCATGATCTTTCCCATGTGTTTTCAATATGAGACTTTGTTTGCAATCTTGCAACCCCAAAAAACTTAATGTCCTATCAGTAGACAACCCTATTCTTTCCTTGCTTACTCTTATCTGATCAAATCAATCTCGCATAATCCGCTTGTCCAGTCGATTGATCCTCCTGATAAGTCAACTGAAGTCTAGAACTTCCTTTACTGTTTGATTCAATCACATCCGATCTGTGCTTTTCAAATAAGTTCGATCCTCTTGATTAGTTGACTGAACCCTTATTTCCTTCTTATCTCGATTTGATTCAAATAGTCGACTTGGATTGGTCGACTGAATGCCCCTGTTCGATCGACTGAAACCTATGATCACATGATACTTTATTTTTCTGCAAAACAAAGTTAACATAGTAATAATAATAATCATGCAAAATAAAGTTAAAATAGATAATTATGCATGAATTAAACTGACAGTTAAGACTGTCTAATTTTGACTTAGAAATATTTATTGGTTTCTTTAGTCAGATCAACGCCTAAGGTTGTCCCAACTAGGACGCGTCCTCATTGCCTTCCAGAACTGAAAGTCCCTTCTAGGACTTACCTTACTTACCTGCCAAACATCCGATCCAGCTGATCTATTTGTACTTCTTCTGCTTAGTGTCCAATCGACCTATCATGACTTTCTTTACTTGATGTCCGATCTAGTTGACTCATCAAGTATTCTGCCAGATCAACTCATTTTGTCTTGTATCCGGTGTCTGGTCCTTCTGATCTACTAAGACTCCCTTACCTAGTGTTCGTTCCTCCTGACCTACTAGGACTTTTGATGCCTAATGTCTAGTCTTCCTAACCCATTAGGACTTTCTATGTTAAGTGGTCTGCACGCTTAACTCCAATATTAAACACATAATGTCTAACTTTAATATTAAAATATAAATTTGATTATCAGTGCTGCTTGTACCAACAATCTCTTCCTTTTTTATGTTTGGCAACACAATTTACAGTTAGAGAAAATATACCTTTCTTTAACAAAGTTTAACATGCTTTTATGGAAATGTAAATTTAACTCAAAGTAGTTAAACTTAGATCAAAATTTTAATCAGAAAGATTAGCTAACTTAAACTTAGATCATAGTGTTAGAGTTTAAGTTAAACTAGATCAAGACTTGATAACTTTAACAACTTAAACTTATGGCAAAGATAACAACTAATCAGTTCATGCTTTAAGTTGAAAGTTTAACAAACTTAAAACAACTAACTTAAACTTAACTCTAATCTAAGTTTAAGTTCCAGTGCAAAATTTTCTAAGTTCATTTTTTTCTCAGCCCAACTTTAAACTTATCTCTCCTCCTTTGACACACACCAAAATAGAGATTATTGCAATAATTTTCAAAGAAAATCTTGAAACAACTTCAAAACTTTGACAAAATAATATCATTTTTTTTACAAAGGCATATAAATTCAAGGCATTAATGCAATTTCCAAAAATATTTTGAAAAGCAATTGTTTCAAAGTAATTTCAAAATAATAATTCATTTAAAAGTTGTCCTTAATTAAAATTTCTAACTCCTTTTTCCTTTACTTAAGTGATATTAATTTATCATTTGAGTTTAGTTTGGAGTTAGTCACATTAGTGATCATTTTTTATTTTAAACCCCTTGGTTCATGTCGATGGACTTGTCTACGTCTGAAACTAGGCGTAGATCCTAAGTCTATCCATTAGTGATCATTATTGCCCATTTACGTGGATACACAAACATGTTAATCCTAATTATTTGTGAGATGCAAAGGTTGCCTAAGTTCATGAATTATAAGTTAGAGCCTAAGCTAGTTCCATTTGCATGTAAGTAAATATCATGTATAATGTATATAAGAAATTCTACTAAACACATTCCTAATTATCTTTTTAGAGTGCTGAATTCAGCCTCAAATAGGGGTTTAGTAAATATGTTAGCTAGGTTTGATTTTGACTCAACATAGTTGAGTAAAATTTTCCTTTGGCTACATGATCCCTAACAAAGTGATATTTAATTTCTGTGTTTCTTCTTGAATGATGCATAGAATTTTGGTTAAGTTTATTGAACTTATATTATCAATAAATATTTTGACATTTTTGTAGTTTAATTCAAAATCTTTTAATGCATGCATCATCCATAAAGGTTGTGCTACATATTCACCCTTGCTATGTATTCTTCCTTAGTTGTTAATAATGCAATATAGTGTTGTTTCCTACTAAACCAGCTGACTAGTAATGGTCCCTAAAATTGACAGCCACCATTTGTTCTTTTTCTATCTAATTTACACATACTTTGAGTTAGAATAGCCTTTTAATTCAAAGTTATTTGTCCTAGGGTACCACATTCCTACATTTACTATTTCTTTAAGATATCTAATTATTCTTTTAACAGTTGTTAAATGAGATTCTTTAGCACAAGATTGATATCTTGCGCACATACCCACTGCAAATAGTATTCAGGTCGACTAGCAATTATGTAAAATAAACTTCCTATGACACTTTTGTAATATTTTAGATTCATAGGTTTCTTCTGGGTCATTATCTAACATAATGTTTGTAGCAATATGTGTTTTTATTTCCTTAACATTTTCCAGTCCAATTTTGTTTATTAATTCTTTAGTATATTTATTTTGATGCACATAGTTTCCTTCCTTTATTTGTTTTATTTGTAAGCCTAAAAAGAATGACAGTTCTTCTACTAAACTCATTTCAAACTCGTTTTCCATTAAACTTATAAATTCTTTTAGAAATTTTGTATTGATTGACCCAAGTACTATATCATCTATATATACTTGGGCTATGAATATATCTTTTTCAAATATTTTTACAAATAATGTGAAATCAATTTGTCCTTGTTTAAATTTTTTGGATATTAAGTATGTTGATAGTCTTTCGACCTAGGCCCTAGGAACTTATTTTAGACCATATAAGACCTTTTGTTTTAATTTAAACACATGATTAGGATATTTTAAGTGTTCAAATTCTGGTGGTTGAGTTACATATACTTATTCTTTGATGAAACTATTTAAGAAGGTAGACTTAACATCCATTCGATATAGTTTGAATCTTTTATATGTTGCATAGGTCAGCAACATTCTAATGAATCCAAGTCTAGCAACTGGTGCATAAGTTTCATCATAGTCTAGGCTTTCTACTTGACTAAACCCTCTAGCTACTATGCGGGCTTTATTTCTTACACATTTCCTTTGTCATATAATTTATTTCGAAAAACCCACTTAATATATCTATGATAGATTTATTTTTTGGTGAAGGTACTAGGTCCTAGACTTGGTTTCTTTCAAATTGACCTAGTTTTTCTTGCATTGCTATCACCCAATCAGGATCAAGTAATGCTTCATCTATAATTTTAGATTCAAGTGAGGATATTAGTGCAATTTGAATTATGTTTGTAAAAGATGACCTTGTTCTAATTCCTTAATTTAGGTCCCCCAAAATTTGATCGGTTGGGTAACTTGAGTTTATCCTAGGTATTCTTATAATTTCATTTTCTTCTTCTTGTTGTTCATTTTGTCTTGGTATTTCTTCATTTGAGTTGTTTCTTATATCTTCTAAGTCTGCCCCTAAGTCATTGCTTGGTTTATTAAAATTTATTTCTTTATGTTGATTTAATTCAGAGTTATTAATATTATTATCTTCATCAAAAATTATGTTAGTTGTTTCCTCAACTTTTAATATATTTTTATTATACACTCTATATTCTTTATTAGTCGTTGAATATCCAATAAAGATACCTTCATTTGACTTAGATGTGAATTTTCCCAGATAGTTCTTAATGTTTAATATATGAATTTTACACCTAAAAACTTGTAGATATTTTAATGTTGGAATTTTATTATAATAAATTTTGTAAGGTGTTTTATTTTGGGTATAACATGATGTACTTATTGCTTTGACCCATAAATGTAGGATTGGAAAGAGCGCTAGAGGGGAGGGGGGTGAATAGCACGTGCCACTTTTTTATATTTTTCGAAGTACGCAACTGAAATAGAAAAGAAGAACAAACACAAATGACACATTTGTTTTTACTTGGTTCACAACCCGTGCTATTAGTTAAGGCTCACATGTTGGTGCAGGGAGCACCAGATAATTAAACATGATTTTGATGTTGGCAAATGTTCAAAGTTAAGCTGATAAGTGATCTAACGAAGTTGATCAAGTGTGTACGTAGCTCAACTAGAAAGTCCTAGTTGAGGCTAGGCAAAGAAGCCTTGGTTGGTTGGACTGGGCAAGGAAGTCCTGGTCGGTGTGAACTGGCAAAAAAGTCCTGGTCAAGGTGACTGGGCAAAAGACTTGACAGATCGAGGACGTCAAGTAGAAGTCCTAGGAGTCGAGGACACTAGGCGGGAAGTCCAAGGGGTTGAGGACACCAGGCAGAAGTCTAAAAGGATCGAGGACCAGACGTCTAGCGGGAAATCCCGAAGGTCAAATCAGATGTTGAACAAAAGTCCAGACAGGTCCAAAGGACCGAATTTTTAGCAATAGGTAATCTCTTCAGAGAGGAGTAGGTGAGGACGCGTTCCCCAAGAGAGAATAATAGACGTCAGTCTGACCTAGGGTTTCACTGAAAATCCAAAAGTTAAGACCAGACAGTCTAAAAACTATTAAACTACATTTTATTTGAATATTATTATGTTCTATACTAACTCTGTGAAGGGATCTAGGCGCCCTAAGCATATCCAAGCGCCTGGAATGGATCCAGGCGCCCTAAGACCAGCCCGACGGTCGGATGAGGTGGCAGCCTCTTATTGGCCGGAGCATGTCATTATCCAGACACTTGAAAGGGATCCAGGCGCCTAGACTAGGATAAGTTTTGATGGATAGAGCTTCGCCGAGACCTCACCACATCAACTTTGATTGAGGTACCTGGAAGGGATTTGATGTGTGCAAACCGGAAGCGTACGCCTGTCATCAAGTAATAAAACATCGAATCCATAGGGAATGGTGGTTAAGTACTAGTATACTAAGCAAATGTAATTTTCTAGACTAATCGTGAGTTTGGGTTGTGAAAGAGCAAAAGATCCTAGAGAATAAATTAGAGAATTAGGTGAGGAGCGAGAGAGAGAGAGTTGAGCTAGAGTAGGGAAAGGAAGGAAAGAGAGTGATTCGAGAGAAGTTGGTGAAAAAAAATGATTCTAGGACTTCGGTTTCACCTAAATAATTGTAAACACTAAATCTATGTTCGGTTTCCTATTCTCAATGGTTGTTTATGTAGGTAGACTATCCTATGTATATGATGTGAACTTTTGAAACTATATCGGTGTTTTCGTTCCAATCAGTCGTCTACTTTCAGAGCGACAGAGCTGAGGGGTTCCTTTCCTAAGGAGATCCTTGTCATATGATCCCACAACCCTCGAGATTCCTCCTCCTACTGTACGACGACAAATTGGAACTGATCCGTTAAGATCGATGATAGCCTATTACTCCTCGTGGCATACCGTTCTACTTTGCCAGACAACTCTCCACATCTCGGGGTTCTACGGGTTAGAGGATTGGGTTCTCCTTTTGATTCATCCCCAAATCCTCATAGGATACGAATCTCTTTTTGGCATCAAGATTATGTTCAATCAGTAGATCCGTACCATAAACATACATACATTGAACAAGAACAATTCTAACTCTATAGATTAAACAAGTAGTGTCTACATATTAATAAGACTACTCCCTAATCCTAGAATAAAGAGTCTACTCCATAAATTTGGAGCTACAACCAGAAAATATCATGAATACAAGTTGCAATCAAGACAATTCAGAAATGAGGAAGAAAAGCTTAGTCTCGATGTAATGGATCATCTTCAATTGCTCTCCGATCTAAATTCTAGGTGTTGAGGCATCAAAATCTCCTTCAATTTACTCTCTAAAGTCTTCTTGGGGCCCTTGGATGACACTTAATGTCACGCCCCAAAAGTACACATGCCCGTAGATACAGACGATACTCTCTAGTGACAATCTTCGATACAACTTGGTATAGTCCACAAAACTCAAAACCAAAACACAACCACGCAGTATAATATGACTATAATACCCTACCAAGGTACTCACAATCACGCAGTATATATATGAAAATAATATCCTACCTGGGTATTCACAACCACGCAGTATATATGAGTATACTACCCTACCCAAGTATTCACAATCATGCAGTATAATACAAAAATCCACCAGAATAAAGAAATAACAAGGGGTCCACCCCATACATAAAATCCAAATAATCGACTGCGAGCCGGCTCGACTTAACACTTCGAATACACAACCGAATAAAATACCAAAAACAAGATACAACTTAAATAATACAATGCCAAATGAATAAATAAATGCGGAAGCAGATAGCTGAAATATAACTAAAATAGATCATAGCTCGATGTGAGAGGGACCACACGAGCAGATATTCTCCAAGAGACCCAATCATCATATACCTGCTAACATGGAAACAATAATAGAAAGCAGGGGTGGTGAGTATAAAGGAATACTCAGCGGGTATAAGAAAGATAGTGCATGAATAATAAAGAGTACAGAAACTCAAAGGTATACAGTCTCAAAGAAAGAATATACTCACCATCGAATGATGACACTCGTATGCCACTACTACACAAGCACCCTACTCAACAACACATAGTATCATGAGTAGTGTCAGTAACAAAGAACATGAGTACAATATCTCAAATGCATGTACCCTCAATAATCAATATAAGTACTGCATCACATATGCATATATCGGGACAAGTATCAAAAATTGATGTCTCGTATGTGGGAGCAATGCTCCACCACAGGGTATACAAATAACTAAGACACACATCTCATCAACTGTGGACTGCTGGAGAAACGCTCTACCACAATACTCGTGGGTTGTCCATAAATATCAGGGCCCCTATCTGCGGGAGAAACGTTCTACCATGAAAAGCCTCATGGATAGAGAGGAGATAACTATCTAGCTATGGGCTGTGGGAGAAACTCTCTACCACGTATGACCTCATGGCCAGCTATGGTATAACAACTCAAATACTAGCATGTCTACGACTAGCTCACACCCGAAGGGAGCCCTGATCGATAACACATGTATCTCCATGATGCTATGACTAACTCACACCTCGAAAGGAGCCCAAATCACTAGCATACATGCATCATCAATGCTAAATCTAGCTCACACCCTAGGGGAGCCCTGATTGCTAACATACATGCACCATTGATGCTACGACTCACTCAACCAACCTAATGGAAGATATAGTCGATAACATACATGCAACACCATGGTGGTAGGTAGATAAGTAAATCTACCGTCACATATGTCTAACTACACAAATGTACTCAGCTACATCCATGATGACGTACTAATCATACTACACACTACACGCGTGTATATAACTACAAATCAGATATGATAATCTCTAATACGAAATATCAACATTGGTACACGCCACACACGTGTCCACATATATAACTACATGACATAAATGAAACAAGAGCTAACAACTAAATATAACTACACGCCACACGCATATATATCAACAACATGATTATAACATGATTCAAGGGAATACAATACCCACATGTATAATACTACATGGCATGGATAATCAGAAACTACATGTGAACAAAACACACACCACACGCATGTTAAATAATTACCTGATTACCTAATCATAAACATATTCCTATTGTGTACACCACACACGTGTACACACTACATGTATGAAAAATAATGAGATTGTATAGATATAAACTGAGCATCTCAAGGTATAAGCAACTAAGTATCAAAACACAGGTAGCATGTGAATAGAGTGAAAGTAGACACAAATACGACAACTACGAAAGCATGTCATGCACTAAGGTAAATATCTACTAAAAGAGTCAAGTAAGAAATACTCGCCTGATGTATAGCTCGTACCGAAAGTCTTCAGGTCCAAGAGTCTACCCCAAGTTAAAATCCTGCAATGTAAAACACAAATTACAACCGAGACCTATCATGAATCAAATAACTATACCAAATTCTAAACCGAATTAGGAAAACCCTAATTGGATCAACCTATTCATTCCACATATAGATCTCCTTATCACTCCACATAACCAAACCCTAAATTAATCCAACTCAACCAAATGAAACTAACAACTAATTACAAAGCTCATCAACAAAAGAGCTCTTTATTCTTCAGATCTGAAACAAAAAATGGTATTCATAGTTCCTAACTAGGTTATCATGAAATCATTAACAATAACCCTACTTAATGATCTCCCATCCATGATCGATAACATCATACATAGCTATACATAGAAAACCATGAACACTATTTTACATCCATTTACCATTCTACACAATCTAATACAACTGACCACCCATCTTCTTCAATGTGAATCCACATCTCAACTTACATATCGAATTCCAAATTACCAAATGGATTTACACTCAACTAACCTCATGAAACCCTATTAATTGGGCCTAATCATGAATCAACTTGTTTAAGCATCATCAACCCTAACATCAACTGAACTCAATCAATCCAACATCTAACTACAAGGTATATGAACATGAAGCTCTTTAAACTTCACCATCCTATCAAAAGATGATATCCAATATCATTCACATTTACTCTATCAGCCCAATCCAAGACAAACCATACAATAACCATCCAACAGATTTACATTCAAAACATTATACAAGATAAACTCTTGTCATTAGGTCTAATTCATAGCTCCAATTTAGAATAATTTAACAAACATAATCCCACTACCAAATTCAAAACTTACCACACATCCACCACCCTTACCTCCACTGGTGGGCTGTTGGGGTGAGGAGATGAACGAAGCAACATCAATAACTCTGACATTGGCTGGACAATAGTCAACAACGCTGGAATCAGGCTGGAATAGTATCCTAGAACATCGGAAAGGCCAAAATCTGATCGAAATAGAAATCAAGCAGTGGATATAGCCCAAATGACCGGTGGTGGATCTCTGGAGAAGGGAAGGAAAACAACGACCGCTAGCTGGCTATAGTGGTCACTACTGGAGGCTAGGTGGCGATGCCTGGCCGACGTCGATTGTGAGTTGGCAGTGGTCGAAATTGACTTGGCAGCAGCGGCTGGGGTCGACGACGGTGGCTGCGGCTAGATTGGGGTGACCTTTGATGACCTGCGGCCGACGATGGGGCAATGGTGTCGGCCGATGGCAAGGAAGGGTTGGCTGTGAATTGGGTGAAGAGATCAGGGGCTGACATATCCGATTGTGGCCTAGCATCAGTGGCCGACGATGACCGACAAGTGGCGATGAGGGGTGGAGGCGACGACGATGGCGTTGGGGCCGATGGGTTGATGGAAATGAGTGAAATGATGCGGCGGTGGGGAAGAATCAGGAGAAGGAAGGGTAGGTGGCGGTGAGAAATTGGAGAGGAAGAGAAAAGAAATCGAAAAAGTAGCATAAATAAGAAAATAATAAAAATAAAATGAACCTATGGTTTTGCTTTAAACTTTACGTTAAATAACTTCAACCTTAGGTTAATTAGATCAATCAACTCCTAACTTAACTAATATTTCAAATAGACCTTATAAAAGCCTATTATTTATATCTCCGTGAACTTGTCATTTAAGCTCCATTTAAATCCAAAAAAAATTCAATAAGCTTATTCCTCAATTAACATTTATTATTTTATTTGCCATATTTAACATAGACAATTGAAATCCTAGTTGGGAACCAGACGTGACAAAGTCCTAGTGGAGCTAGGCACTAAAGACCTGATTGGGAATCAGGTAGGACCAAAGTGTATGTTGGGAACCAAGCAAGAAAGTCCTAGTTGGGAACTAGTTGGATCAAGTCCGTGTGGAGTCAGCTACGAGATGAAGGCTTGACAGACAAGCCCAAAAGGAGTCAACTGGGAGCTAAAGGCTTTGCAGACAAGTCCAAGTGGAGTCAGCTAAGAGATGAAGGCTTGACAAACAAGTCTAAGTAGAACTAGCTGAGAGTTGTATCTTGGAAACTCATACTAGAAGGGTAAGTTGGGATCTGGACATCTAGCCAAAGTAAATGTGAGTAACTTAACATATTTTATCATACTCATTACGCGTAACTATTGTAGGGAATCAAAGTTTGACGGTTGTAGGCGATCGGAGGGAGTATGGGGTGACTAGCTGGTGATAACTCTCGATGAGCGAAGTCGGAGGGTCCATGTTTTAGGATAGAACTCGACACTAGAGGGGGTGGATAGAGTTATGAATTTTATAAGCAGATATTTAAGCAATTGATTCAATTAAAGTGCACAACAAAAATAAATATAATTTATGTATTATTTCTGACAAGTATAGATAGACTAATGTAAGCATGCATAGAATTTAACTTTGATTAAGCATACAAGTAATTGACCAACCAAAGAAGTAATGTAGGCACGCACAGGAGTTTAAAAATAATGTGATTCTTATTTCAAATTTCTTCTAGGTGGAGAAACCTTACAGAAAAATAATTTAAAAATTAAGCGCATTTAAATAAGTATGACAACACAAATAGAAATAAAAAATATTACTCTAGGTTTTGTCGATCGAAAATGAAGTGCGCGTTGTAGCGTGTCATAGCACAAAGAACAAGAAAACACTAGAGCATGAGCATAGAAGACCAAGTGAGATGGAATGAATTGATTCTTCAAGCTTTGCCTCAAAACCCTTATATAGTGTTTTCTTGGTTGATTAGGGGCTCCCCAGTCGCCTGTCTTCAATATGACGTGGCCACAACTTCTATCTAGTTGATAACGGTAACGACCCTACTTGGTCGACTAGGGGCTCCTCGGTCATTTGTAGAGGGATCTAATCTAATCTTGACCCAACTCTCTTGGGTTGTCGATAACCTCATCTTCCCATTCGCCTGGAAGCCTTCTTAGTTGCTCGTACACCCTTAGTCGCTCCGACCCAACTAGGGATGTTTGTGTTGGTGCAGTTTGCACTAATAATCTAACACAAGATTTTGATGTATGACAATAGGTTAAAGTTAGACTGTTGTTATCTAACCTCTTGAGATAAGTGTGTAGGCTAACTAACTTGATGAATCTAGAGGACCAAACACTAGGCAGAAGGCTAGTCGGGTCAGGGAGGACCAGATGATTGGCAGGAAGTCTAACTAGATCAGAGAGCACTAGATAGCTGGCAGGAAGTCTAGTCAGGTCGGGGAGGATCAGATGACTGGCTGAAGTCCAAATATGGGATTCTAGCAAGAAGCCCTGGTGGGTCATGAAACGTCAAGAAAGGAAGTCAACAAATGGTAAGTGAGGTAAGCTAATTGGAGAATCGAATCCAGTGAGGTCAAGTCCCAGTGGGACGTTAGGCATTGGTCCAACTTAGACCCAACTTGGAACTCTAAGTTAAGGTCATGACTAGATCTGGGTCATGGATAGACAGGATCTAAGTCACAAATATTATTTGTACATGTATTTTTTATATAACTCTGTTTTACAGGTTTATTTTTTGGACTAATAATGATTGCAAGAAAAATTATTTCCAAAAGCGTTGGAGGCGCCTTTATTGGATGGAGGCACCTCGGATCCAGAGGCGCTGGAGGTGCCTCAGAACCAGAGGCGCTAGAGGCGAATTGGATCTAGAGGCGCTGGAGGCGCCTCAGAGCCAGAGGAGCTGAACGCACCTCAGGTTAATGGAGGCGTCTAAGCGTAGAGGCACTGGAGGCACCTCGGATTAATGGAGGCGCCTCAACGCATGGATAAGTAGCGAGGATGGGTTTTTCGTGAGCTGCTGACACATGGTGCTGATGGAGGCACCCCGGACACCTTGGAGGCGCCTCGGAGTGGTTAAACAGTGTAGTTCTCGAATCAAATCTGCCTCAATGGAGGCGTTGCGGATCAATGGAGGTGCCCCCATTGAGTTATAAAATAATGTCGTGAACAGTAGCTTGGGTACAACTTCTTAATGCTTTCTTGATCATACTGCTGCGCTGTTACTCCGCCCTGGCTCTACTGCGACTCTACTACGTCCACCTGCTACAGACAGAGCAACACCGACCTTGAGCTAAACTAATACTATTGTCGGTAATGATTTAATTACTGTTCTTAATTTATTTACTTAAATAAGTTGGTGTAGTACTGTTACACCAACTCCATCTTTGTAATCGATTTCTCTGCCCGAGGGTTTTTCGAAAGGGAATTAGTGAATTTCATGTTTGAAATGTCCCAAAGGGGTATGAGCCTTGGAGTAAGAGTCTACGAGGCTTCAAACCAAGTAAAAAGAAATTGCACACTTATTTTCTTTTGCTGCTTTATTTATCTATTTG
>JBBUKS010503503.1:0-14076 GCA_038050645.1 Hedychium gardnerianum | reverse complement strand
ACTATTTTATAATAAAATTTTCAGATTTTATTTCCATTTATTTATTTATTTATTAAAACTTTTCGCGTATTTTACAATATATTATCTATGAGGCATTGTTGTATATGGTCTAAATTTGATCTGAGCTCAAATTGAAAAGTATCATCTCTTCTTGTGTACTGTTGAAGTTCTTAGAAGCCATAATTTATGGTCTCCATAAGTCCTCACTTTCTTTTGATTATCCATAAGTAAGTTTCCTGTACATAAAGAGTTGTGTTTTAATGCAAAACTCTAGATAATGTATCAGCTAGAGAATTATTGGTTCCTTTTATATGTTCCCAAGTTATTTTTAATCCTCTATTGATTTTGGTGTCAGTAAACTTAATCCATCTTTTGGATCCTAATCCTTTTCTAGTTCCTTGCATTTGTTGATTGTATCTTACTATAGCTTCATAATCAGTTCTTATAGTAATTTTTGCCTTGCTACAAATGAATAGCATAAAAGAGTTAAGACAATAAATGACTGTTAAGATTTCATAATCTAAAGATGTAAAATGTATTTTTTTTTATACTTACCTAATGCATAGCGACATAAAGATTTAGAGGTTTTAGGATTGTATTTAGAGAGTTTTCTAAATAGGGCTCCTCCCCATCCTGATTCACAACTATCTGTTTTTATGACTAAATAGTCTAAGTCTAAAGGTAAAGTAAGTATTGAAAGTTGTTTAACAAGTGTTTTAATTTGTTTAACTAAATTAATATCCTGCTAATTAAAATATCTTTGTCCAGTAAGTGATGTTTTATTATACAACGGACCACTGATTTTTCCAATATCTTTCAGGTATGGTCTTGCATAATTTAAAAGTCCAAGAAAAGATCTGAGAGTTTTAATTTCTTCCATCTTATTTGGAAAATCTAAAATCTTTGTAGCTATATGAGCTTGGAGGGAAATTTTTTCTTGTCCAATTTCTGTTCCAAGGAAGTCTATATGATTTGTGACTAATTTCATTTTCTTTCTTGAAATTATCAAACCATGTTTCTCAAATAGGTTAAAAATCATGTGTAAGTGTGCAAAGTGTTATTCTTTTATTTTTGAGAAAACTAAGACATCATCTATATAGACACAAGTGGATGAGGTCATCCCTCGAAATATATCATCCATTTTGCGTTGAAAAATTTGATGGATTACTTTAAGTCCAAAGGGCATTACTAGTCATTCAAAATGTCCTTCAGAACAAGAAAATGCAGTATATTCTATAGAGGAGGGATGCATCTTTACTTGCCAAAATCCAGATTTCATATCAAATTTGGAATACCATTTTGAATTCTGTATTTTGTTAAGAAGTTGATCTTTATCTGATATTTTATAGTTGTCTTCATGATAATTATCATTGAGATATTTATAATTGAATATCATTCTTAACTGTCCTCTTTTCTGTTTAAATCCTTTATCTACTATAAAGGCAGGACTTCTATGTCTAGAGTCTGATTTTTGAATAACACCTAATTGTAAGAGTTGGGTAATATGCATTTTACACTCTTCTCTTTCCCAATTTGTGTACTTCAAGTCTTGTGCTTTAATTGTAAGATCGGGATTAATAATGTTTAAATTACAGTATATTTTATCCCTCTCCCAATATTTTATGGAATTTTCTCCTATGATTTCTAGTTTTTCTAACTTAGAGATCAAGAAGTCTAAGTCATTTTGTGTTTTAATAAGTTTAATAAGTAAGTTGGATTTATAAAATCCTGAGGAACAGTATTGTCTTTGTCTAAAACTTCGTTTAATTCCTCAAGGCTAGTATAGCCAAGTAATTCTAGTTTTCTGATTATAACTGTTGACAAGTTTCTTTCTTTTTACAGGACCCTTTTATTGTACATGGACAGTTAGGTTCAGTTAGGGCTAAAGCAAGTGTAGAGGTAGAGATAGTAGATGGCAAAGGAGACGAAGGGGTCTCACCACGCTTCACCGGGCTAACCTCTGATGGATATTCAGAGAGAATAGAGGCAATAACTGGAGTAGAGATAAAGACTGCATAGGCTTTGGTTAATAACAAAACCCTCTCTGACGTAAGTAAAAAAATTGAGGCCAAGAATTAAGTGAATGTTCTTATGGGGCAACGGTCGGACCCATAGTTGATTAAGAATAATAGGAGTACTGAAAGCACCACAATTGGTATAGAATCTTATTTGTACGTTCTTGACAAATTTATTGCAAGAAAGACATCCATCAAATTGGGTACTAACGAATGGTGTATTGGTCTGTTTTATTAAAGAACTAGGTAAAACAGAAAGTAAGATAGCTTCATCAATAGTAGATGTAGTTGCTCCACTATCTAGAAAAACATGTAAAGTCAGTTCATGTCCTTGCATGTTTAAAGAACATTGGACGCGTATATCTACGGAGTGGCCAGTAATACAAATACTTGGTATTTTGATAAAAACTAAATCAATATTTTCTGTGTCCTCAGTGATAACAATACCTTTCCCTTTGTTTGGGTTGGGAGTCGAATTCTGCTGGAGCTGTGTTATTTCAGCTTCCAATAGATTTAGTCGTGTTTCAAGTACAGAAACTCGTGTTTCAAGTAAGACATTTCGCGTAATAGTATGTATTGTGGAGATAGTAACTTGAAAAATGGTTTCTAAGCAAAGATTACAACATTGCTTCTTATAAAGTTTACAAGTTCCTCATTTGATAATAGAAGGATAAAAATCACATATAAAATATGGGATATTATTTGTCCCATCTTTTAAATTCCAGTCATGAAGACAAGTGTGTTGGTCTGATCTTAAGTCACTGAAAGCTTGTGGTATATGTGATACATTAAGTCAAAATTTTCTAATACTTCTTCATCTAGGTCTTCAAGGGTGGAACTAAGTCCATATTTTTCTGCTAATCCCTGAGAAGTAAGTCCGTATTTTTTTGCTAGTCCCTGAGGATATTGAAGAAAAGAATTAATCATTGTATAGTCTAATAGAGAAGTGATTTCTTCTATATCATCTACTGAGATGATTGAGTAGATGGAAGACGTATCTGATACGTCTAACTAAACTTCTACTAAGTCCAGATTGGTATAACCTATAAGTTTTGCTTCTCTACTATAGAGATTTTTTTGTTTGGATAGGTAGAAGATAAGTGTCTTGGTTCATTACAGACAAAACAAGTTATAGTGTTGGTATAAGTTTTCTTTGGCATAAACTTTCGCACATGTTTTTCCTTATTAAGATAAGGTTTCTTTGCCTTGCTCTTCCTAAGGTAATAGGACTTTTTGGGTTTAAGTTTAGGCTTCTGAGTAATCATTGGTCTTTTCTTTCTTTATTTCTTTTGGCTCATAGACCCGTATTGTTGTGGTGTATAGATTTGGCTACAAAAATCATATTGTTGATTTTTCAATTATTTTTCGATTTGTATATAAGTGCATTTTTCTTTCAGTTTAGCAAGTATATGTTGTATCCTTACGCCTATGTTATCATAGAGTGCAAGTACATTTTGGTCAGTCCAGGATTTATGTATTTCCTTTCTTAAATCTCCAAGGAACTTACTAAAAAGTTTCTCTCTTAGAGCTGAGTTGCAATAATTGCTAGAGATGGCAATCATTGCCAGGAAGTCATTACAGAATGGTTTAATGTAATTCCAACTAAATAGTTGAAGTTGTTCCAAATCTCTCATTGCTTCTTTTTGTCTGATATCTAATCTTGTATTGGCATCTCTTGCTATTAAAAAGTCTATGAATGGCATAACAGAAATTCAGAATATTATTGCCTTGTGAGGCGATTCGTGTAATTTCTTCTAGGAATTTTAGCTTAAAAGCTTCCCAGACTACTCTAGCTACATCTCCTAAGTAGTTTTCTCATATTCTGATCATAGCATCGTCTGTTTCTATGTCAAGTTCATGTTTCGCTTGATAGTCTCATTTTACGAACACTATCCATTGTTCTAAATACGTATCAAATAACTGAGGGTCACATTTAGTTATATTAAGTAGCACAGAGTTCTTGCCAAAGAAGGTTACCTTTGGTGGCCTTCTTTTGCCTATAGTCCTAACCAAGGGATTACTATTGGTATAAGATGCTACCTCTCATCTAGGCGGGTATCCCTGACCATAATCCATTGTTCCTATGGTACTTTCTGGCATGCAGAGTAGAAGCAGAAGATTCTCCTGGATTCATTAAATCTTTTGCTGAATCTAGAATACTAATAGTATCATCTTTAAATTTTTGGGCTATTATATTTCGGTCTTTATCAAAATATAAGATCAAATTATGTTCTAATTTGTGATGTTTCTTATCAAGTTCTTCTAAGTCTTCTTCAGTTAGCTGACTAGTAGCTTCTGAGGGCATATATACATATTCGTCTAAGTCTCCAAAAAAAAGTTTTGGCTTCTTCTGATTTGTTCATGAGATTAAAATGATATGCCTAGGTACTTGCATGTATAATTTTTCTTTGTTGTATCAGTTTTAAGTGTTTGGCTCCTAATCATCTTAATACACTAATAGGATCATCATCTTGTCTAAACATAAGGTTTGAGTTATTCGCTTCTTCTTCTGTTGTATGAGAATGATGCAAGAGGGGATTCAAACAAGACACGACATGACAATGAGGCCTAACTAAACCCAACATAGCTTGGTCATGTGGGCAAGCACGACATGGGCTAGGAGAGCTTTGGATCCGCATCTTTTGAATTTTTCTTAATTGGTTATCTATTTTATTAAAGTCCATTAGTTTTTTACTTAATTATAGCTAGCCTTGTCTTTATCCCTAGCCAACCTTTGAAACAGACTTTTTCTGTTTAAGATTAGGGGACTAAGTCTCGTTAGTTATTTTCTATTTAGATTTTTTCTTGAGTGTTTTGAGAGCTATATAAACCTATGCTTAGATGATGTAGGGTACAAGTTTTTTGATATTGAATTAAGTTGTTTCGTTTAAGCCACGTTACGACTACATCTCTTTTATTCTTCTCGCTCTTGATTTTGTGATAAGGTTTTAAGCCTAATTTTGGCTACTCCTTATTGTGTTATTTCTCTCTTGTTTTCTCGTCAATCCCTCTAAAACTTCACACACAGAATAATCTATATTCTGCTCGGCGTCACAGTAGGACTTGTCTAGGAAGTAAAGGTGCTCATGTAGTGAAGTCTTTTATTTGTTAACAAATATGAGACATTACTCTTTACTAGGTTTGGAGGGATAATGGTAGGACAAAATAAATTGGTGGTGGTGTATGCTTGATTGCACACATAAAGATGCTGGTGATGTCCAGCAGTAATTTGTGCCACAATCAAGAGAAATTCTCTCGCTAATACTGGTTGAACTACAACATATAGTTGATGAAGGATCAAGGAGAAAGGCATTCAACTAAAAACTTCTAGCTTTCTTAGTTACAAAAGCTCGCACCCAATCAAATAGGATAAATACTCCCATGCATAAGGCAACAAAAAAAATCCAGCTCAATAATATACCACTTAACAGAAGAATATATTTTCATCACTTGTGATGGAAACACCACTACATATATCAAACGTGCAATATGCAAAAGTTTGTCATCACTCTCCATCAAATGAAGTGTTTTAACATGTCAAATAGGCATCCATGATGTCTGATAACCGTTACAAAAGGTCAACATCACTCAGTTATATGAATATGATTCAAACTACTGCCATATTCCTATGGCAGGTATGAAAACCTCGACAGTTGCCAACTTATCTAAAATCTTCAACTGATAGATAGACATACTTTTCACAACAGACAGCACATTCTTTCTTAGTTTACTACTCTCCTTCAAATAGAATATACTAGGAACTAGCATGGAAAAGTTGCAATAGCAAATTATTTGTTCATGACACTCAACTATTGTACTAATATTTCACTACAACATTAGGTTCATATTAATGACAGAGCATCAATACTAACCAATTAAGGAACAAAGCTCATAAGATGCATACCATGCTACCAAATCCAATGTATATAGGTTTTGGTCCCTGTTGAATCCACTCCACCAAGTGCTTTGCTGGTTTATATTTTATCCCAAGGTCCAAGAAACAGAAACCAACAACATCAACCAACGCACCCCAATCTGTTATAGTCAGCAAAAGCTGAGTCTTAGTTTTAGTAGGATTAACTAAAAGGATATACCAACCATTTTGAAACTGAAAGACAAATAATATTTCAACAAAAAAACTAACCTATGTAAGAAAGTTACCTTAGAAACAAGATAAACTGCATTCTATTTAGTGATATTGTGATAGTGCTATTTTAAGATATGCTCTTAATGATGCAATCTAACCAAAAGCACTAAAATGAAATATATAGCCTTTGTTTGATTTTTGAAAGATAAAAAAAAGGCAGCTCGGTGCACGAAGTGGTGTCCGGGGAAGGGTCTATTGTACGCAACCTTATCTTGCTTTGCAAGAGGTTGTTTCTGAGACTCGAACACCTCTAGGTCATACGACAATAACTTTACCATTACGCCAAGACTCCCCTTCTATTTTAGAAAGATCCAATTCAAACTATTTACAAAGAATTCAAATTTAAGATTTTGGTATTAGTATGTTGGCAAGTAAACAGAATCCTAAAAAGCATTCTTTATACTTCATAGTAGTTAAAGGTATTGCATTCTTCATAGTGGGCTTAGTCACACATTAGGAATTTTAGGTTTAGGATTTAAGTTGATGCTATGCATACTATGAGTCAAGAGGGATGGAATATTGGAATATTATATTGTTGTATTAACGTAGAGTTACAAATCATGCATTTATAGCTCTTAAACATAACTAATTCTATATAAAACTTAAGCATAAGACTAAGTATACCCTAGATTAAACAGTTGATGTCATGTCCACCTCTCAACTATGCAATCATGTGTAACAAGAACATTCGGGCTAGCTAGACTAGCCCTCGTGATTTACCTCCTCCGTGTTGGTCCTGGGACGGACTGGCGGGGGCACTGGGGGCGAGTGTTTCGTCTTTTGCCACCATGTGTAACAAGAACATTAATCTATAGCTGGTGGATGCATGCAAAGTGGAAGAGAAGGTCATTATTTTCATTGAGTAGCGATTTGATTGTAATTTGAAGTTTAAAGTATCATTCTGTGGTTGGGTATGATATGATCGTGCTAGTGCTACCTAATCATACTGTGCCAACACTTAGCATACTTTAGCACTTGTTGTAGCATGCTCAAATTAATTCAGATGGATTTGCCTAGTTCAATTTCCTTCCACTTGGCTTGCTTACTTCCAAAAACAATGCTGCTGCAGTTATTTAGTTAAAGTCAAATTTGGATAAACAAGTTTAGAAAAATAAAGCATTTCAATCATCATGAGTACTGTCTAGGTAGACCACTAGTGTCAAACAACACCAAACAATGAATAATAATATATTTCCAACTATTTTTGTTTCTAAAACTAATTATACAATCACATAACAAGCTATATTTTATATTTAAATTATATTAAATTAATAATTTATTATTTTAATATGACTTGATTTCGTTGAATTGCTATTATATTGATAATTATGTTAATGCATGTGCTAGATGACGATCACCAGTTAAAGGAGAGAGATGACAACAATGCACATTAGTCGTACCATGACACGAGATAGGCGCATTAGCAACAATCAGGCATGGAGGTGAACCATTAACATGGACTTAGTCATTAAGCATTTTGGACGTCATTAAATCTATAGAGATAATGGAATATAGTCTCTTTATATAGGTTTGGGTTGTGACAAATAGATAGTGGTCCTCTATAGTTATCAAATTATTGGAATATAATCTCTTTACATAGGCTTGGGATCTGACAAATAGATAATCTCTTTTGGACGTGGTTAAGTCTATCAAGATACTAGAATATAGTCACTTTAGGATGAGTGGCAAATAGATAGTTGTCCTCTATAGTTATCCAAAAATGTAGATTGCATTACACATGGTTACTCTAAAGAAACATATATTTTTGGTCTTCGCCCATGGAAAGTGAAATTACAAATTTGTAGCTCCCGTCTCTTATGTTAATTTCAACTCAGCAAGCTATAAATGGTTGTACAAATTAACAAGCAAATTCACACAAGTGAATATGTTGACCTGAAAGGAATGATGAGATACAATTGTCAGATAATGGAACACTTGGCAATATATAGTTCAGCAGAAAGTAATAGAATGTTCAAATCATCAAAAATGAAGGATTTATTACCACTTGGCTTTGGAACAAGGTAGGGACTCCACATGTATCCTGTTGGCAAATGTGATATAGAATCATGGTATGTACTGAAGTATGCAATTGGAGGCAATTTTAACTTCTTTTTTCTGAAATCATTAATGAATCCCCTTATGCCCCACCAGACCATTAACTCCACAATTAGATATGATAGCTGAAGTAAAAAAGGGAAACAAATCAGAAAAAGAAAAAAAGACAATCAAATCCACTATATGATAGCTCAACAGAATAGTGGAAAACATGTTAAATTAAGTAAATAAGAAAATTTGAATAGTGAAAAAAATGCATACCCTATATGCGGCACTCTGCGGCACACGTGCTAGAGGATGTGGAAATTCATTAGTTGGCCTGCCTAAAATAGAGAAAGTAAGGCTATTTGATAGTGTTAACAGTCAAATCACACAACTGTACTTCTTCAAATGAAAGCATGGATGGATTAAAGGGCTTAATTATCAACCTTGGACCGAAGGAAAATAACTTTCAACAAAAGCTATCATGCATCTTCAGGACTAACTTATCAAGGATGTCCAGCCATATAACATTCTAATTTGCAAATGGAATGTAAGACAAATCACTGTCTTCTCTAAAAGCGGCATGCTCTTTAGCTCAGTCTATAACCACGTCAGGCATAGATTTTGTATCAACATATTCTTGAAATAAGAAACGAGTCTTACATGAATATTGTGAGTTAGTGATGCAAAAGTCCAAGTTGTGTGGATCAGAAGAGTTAAGGCAGTGTAGATTCTAGACTATATGACTTGCATATATTGGAAGAAACCGAAACTTCAGCTTTTGAATAAATGTAAAGTAAACTATGAGAAGTTGGTGATAATCTGGTTATAGATATAACTCACGTCCACGGCATTGTGAAGAAAATGTGAAGAGGCACTCCGAGAGCTTCAGCAACATGTAAATGTCCTGTGGGCATAATCTGGTATCAGAAAAATAAAACAAGAATGCTAAATCATTGTTTTTTTACTAAATTTTTTAATTTCCAAAAAAGGCTCCATTGCAACCCAAAAAACAACTCGAACAATCAAGCCCCTCTTTAACCTTAAGTCAAAAAAAAGACCCCAGAAGAGTTGATGCAGAAAAATCATTAAAAAAAATTGATGAAACCTGAAACTCCAACCAGTATCATTGCAAATAAACTTTTCAACTTCAATTATAGCATTACACAAAAATGAAAAATGGATTTGATGCTAGGCATTATAGCACATACAGGTGGAACCTAACCTAATAACATTAGAGGAAAAAATTGGTAGTCAGTCTGTAAGATCGACTTATAACATTCAAACCAACAATGGTGTGAATGCAAAATGGGTTGAATCTGTGTGCAGGATTAAGATACACTTCAAAATTTGCATCTTTTTCCGACTGCCATGCCATTACAAATTCCTATCAGAGAATCCATCTCATGGTGTATATATGGCTTAAAACTATGATTTTTGCCACTGAAAAAGTTGACCATATCTTATGGAATTGCACATCAATGCAAATGGCATCGCAGGTGTTTTCATTGATCTCTTTGGTTCAATTTCCTCGGCAATTGCTAAAGTTATAGTAATATTATAAAATGAGAAAAGACGCAAATTGCACCCAATATGAGGCTGAAACATAACACCGGGTAAAGGAATACTCATGAGGATCAAACCATATATTCACTTCCCCCTCAAATCAGAGTACAGTTATCTATCTAAAGGTTTGAAGTATCAATCCTTGCTAGAGTTCCTATCGACCATGTCATCAACTCGAATGCTCTTTTAATCCTATAGTCCCTTTGCGCTTAATTTGTTTACCTCCAAGTATAAGTCAACAGCAATTAAACCCTAAACAATTAAAAAAAATTGAGCAACAAGTTACACAAAAAAATACAAGCATCTCAATTAATGGTTATACCTTATGGGTACCAAAATGCCTATCGTGACGGCTTGAAGCATTGATTCTTGTAGTATGCTAGTAAAATCATCCTTACAATTTTCCCAACCCAGATTAAATAATGCTCCAACCCCAGGAGATCTAGTAATGGAACATGTTTCTCACATGTCTATAAATATATTTTGGTCAACCACTGGAACATGCACAGGTACATGATATGGATGCATCTTGATCTCTCTAAAACCAGTGTTAATCCTTTTTGTTATTGTTGGTGCTCCAATTAGTGCTTCTGCTCTTCTTATCCCCTCATATTTTATAGTCTTTCATCTCACCATGATTGGCAAACAAAATTGAAAGAGAAAATCTTCTGTTTCAAATGATTTAAGGCAATAGAGGCTGATACATTGCCTGTCCATCAATTCCACCAACATTGTGTTGGCAGAGGCAAACATAATGATTTTTACCCGTGCGAACACAATATTGATATCAGTCAGCAACTGGAATGACACATTTCCATCACACCAATTGACATCGACGCTTGAAGCATGCCTCATCTATCTCAGCTTATTACATGAAATAAACATAGTCCCCACAAATTAGAAAATAAGTTCCACTAAGATGCCAAGCTTGGAAAAAGTTATATACCTGGCACAAACTGTTGAGAACTTTTTAGGTGTGATGTTGAAAATGATAGTCATCTATGCATCAAACATTACTTCAAAAGAATACAGTCTAACTTCTCTCAAACTGAAGGTATTGCAAGGATCAGAAATTTGCAAAAGGGAAGAGAAATTTTGCAAGGATTGAAAACAAGAGAGATTATGATTGCATATTTACAGTTTCTACTCCTAAGATATTATAAAAGACGAGAACATATCAAAAAAGAGAATGAGTAAAGTTTAATATTTATTCCAAAGAGGAAAAAATCTCAGAAAGGAGAATGAGTAAACTTTTGACATTTTCTTGAAAGAAGACAGAAAAGGACACAAAAAGAGTAAAAATGATTAATCTATCATTTAAAATTGCAAGAAACAGAGCAAATTTTTCTGAGTGGGAGAAGATGTTAGGAAAGAGTGAAAATCTAACATCCAGGGTTCGATCCCAGGATTTCACCACCTGCAGAGTTCCCACCATGCGCTTGCCACTTGTGCTCATGTTGAACCTCCCTTCATATGACGTGGGGTCGTTGTAGGGGGGCCATTGATGTGATGGTTCCACATTTTTGTCAAAATCTAACATCAGTTTGAGAGGAGAGATAATAGAAGCGAAAGAGAATAACTAAAATCCCTGAAGTCAATCAATCAATAGAATACAATCAATAACTAAAAAATTGATAGAATAGGAGCCTGGAGGTAAAGTTGTACTCATCAAAATATGCAAATTTCTAGTTACCATCCCCACTTTTTGTTTTTTTATTCTGCCATTTTCATGTTTAAAATTGCTTCACATGTATAATATTTTTAAATTGCCCATTTTTTCCAATACTGTTTTTTTTTCCAGAAACCTGCCTTTTCAGTGTTTCCCTAGAACTTGGTCCAAAGGCCCAGTTTGGACCTTTGTAGCTGCCCCTAAGGATTTATTTACCTCGAGGATAGAAAAGAGACTGGATATAAAATATAGAAAGGATATGACGTATTAAGATGGATAAGGTTTTATTTTTTTCACAATGCCATTTACCTGGAAGGATGAACGATTATTTGGGAGTGTTCCTTTGCTTCTTTGCAATAAAAGCTAGAGGGATAATTTTTTAACTACGATAAAATGCCATCAATACCCTTAAAATGGTGCACTGTGAACAGTAGGTTAAGTGTGGTACAGCCAGAGACAACAATAATTGAACGTTGCTGGAGAAGAAAGGTTAGTGTGGTCATTTTGACATAGTGAGTTAGCAGCTAAAGTGAAAAAAGAAAATTTATAAGAATTTGATATGTAGTTTAATTTTCCCCAAAGGGGTAATTTAGTCATTTGATAACATAAGAGTCTTCCTTCCATTTCTGTTGGCATTAAACAAAACCAAGGAAAAGTTTATGAAGTTGGGCCTAGGATCTGTGCGGTAAAAGTCAAACTAGGTATCATATCATGTTTGGAAGACATTGTTGCACTGTCGAGAAAGCAAAATGAGTGGTGTTATTTCAGACCCTGTAGTGAGAAAAGGAAAAGGGATGATCGCAACATCAATCAAGGATGGTGATCGAGCTTTCTACAACACAAGGCGTGGGCTCATGCTTAATGAGTTGCAACAGACAAAGTTACAAGATACTAGTAGTTGAACAAATGAGGACGTGGCAGTAGCACTGTAACTGAGGAAGGAAGCTGCTAGGTTAGGTTGTTTCTGGTTTCTTAAAGAAAAGAAGTGATGGAGTGGGAGGTCACATTTAATGAGAGGGCAATGCTGGATGTGTGATTTTGTATTTCATTTTGAACAAGTAGAGTAAATGACAATGTGATCATGTTTCCATAGACAAGCGACTACCCTAACTAAGGTGCAACAACAAGACAAATCTTGAGGGAGTCATACTATTCACAAGATAGATCATGATTATAGGGAGGATAAAAAAAGAAACACAAAATAGGTAGTGTGGTACCACTACATCGAACAAGTGGTATCCCCACAGGGAATTCAAAAGAAGCGATCCTTTGACTTACAAGAAAATTGCTTTCATCGAAAGTGGAAAGTGATGCAGTATTATTCAAAAATTAGGCATAGGAAACAAAGAAATATCTGAAAGAGATATTGTGTTGGTGAAGTGTCATTCAAACTATCGGTCCTCAGCCAAGATGATATTGTGTTGGTGAAATGTTGGCATACCAATGTGGTATAGGTGGCACAAATTAAGAGGAGTGCAGAAACAAGAAAAAGGTGCCTAGCATGTGGTGTTAGTGGAATAGATTATGGATAAAAAGGAGGAGACAACAATATACATGGAGGAGCTTCATTGAGTTAGAGGAAGGTTCACCCATGGTTTGAAATGAAATGATCAAAACGTATCGTTCCAGTAAATCACCGAAACTCAATACCACTCAGCATCAAGGTTCAAAATCTCAAATCGTGCTATAGTTTCATCTTTGACCAGAAAGATAATGTTCTAGTATCGTGTCAATGCTTTGATGCATGACACCAGTGATAAATTGGAGGTTGCGGGAGGAAGGAGATGAAAGAAGGAGATGAGTTTCAGTAATTTACTAGAATGATATGTTTCAACTATTTTGCCTGACATGGTACCGGATTTAAAACCATATTCGGCACACTCCTTCCTATGTCTCATCTCCTTCCTTCTTCAAGTCCAATCCATTACTAGCACCATGCATCAAAAGCACGATACCGAAACAATGTCAAAGACCAAAATTTCGGTACAGCTCGAGATTTTGAAACCTGGGTTCACCTCACCTTGCATTGTCTAGAGCTAGCCTCACTTTGAAAGTTGATTCCTTGGAATCCATGCACAAGACCTCATCTAGAGTCATTCTGCAAGTGCCAATCACCTAAATAACAATATGTTTCGGCTGTGACAACCAACATGAAATAGTTCATGTTAAAATTCAACCATATATCCTAAAATAGCTACTCAAGTCTCAAGCAACTATTAATTGAAGTGAAATTAAATGAAATGTGGTGAATTGCAACAAATATTTATCTTTATTTTGTTGGTGCATTTACATAGCTCTAAACAAGGTTTCAAGCTATCAAAGTTGATTGGCTAACCACTTATCCTCAAAGCACGAGCTGTTAGGAAATAATCAATCTTTATATTTATATTCTTAATACTAGCCCTTAATGTGTGAGGATACTTGATTTGAATAGCCTAATCTAATGTATAAATTGATAAGATAATATCAAGGTTTAAAATCTCGACCCATGTTGAGGTTTCGGTTTTGGATTGGAACGATACGGTTTCGGTATCGTATCGTGCCGTGCCAATATGGTTTCGGTATTTTTTTAAATATAAAATATATTAATTAAGAATAAAAAATAATCTAAATATTTAAAATACAAGAATAAAATTAAAATA
>JBBUKS010503493.1:0-14078 GCA_038050645.1 Hedychium gardnerianum | reverse complement strand
GCTGCGGCATCGGGTGGTTGCACAGGAAGTACGGCGTCTCCGCCGACAACGTCGTGGATGCCGAGTTCATCAACGCCGAGGGCGAGCTGTTGACCAGGGAGACCATGGGGGAAGACTTGTTTTGGGCGATTAGAGGCGGAGGCGCGGCGAACTTCGGCGTCGTCGTAGCCTACAAGTTGCGACTCGTCCCGGTGCCGCCCAAACTGACGCTGTTCTCCGTGAGCAGAACGCTGGAGGAGGGTGCGACGAGGTTGCTGCATTCATGGCAGAGCATCGCGCCGCGGCTCGCCGACGATCTATGGATCACGGCCGTGGCGTTGGCTGTCGGAGAGGCGCCGCTAAACCGCACGATCCAGGTCACATTCCTAGGCCTCTACCTGGGGCCTCGCCGCGGTATGCTCGCGGCCATCATGAAGAGCTTCCCCGAGCTGGGCGTGAGGGCCGAGGACTGCAACGAGTTGAGTTGGGTGGAGACGACTCTCTCCCTGGACGGCCATGCATTGAATGATACCAGCGTGCTGTTGGACCGGCGGCCGGTGTACAACAGCTCCTTCAAGAGCAAGTCGGACTTCGTGAGGAAGCCCATCTCCGAGAAAGCATGGGAGGGGATTTGGAAGGCTATGATGGACGGGGAGGAGGAGCCTCTGACGATGGCATTGGAGCCGTGGGGTGGAAGGCTTTGGGAGATAGAAGATGATGCCATTGCCTTCCCTCACAGGAAAGGGAATTTATATATCATTCAATACGTGATGAGGTGGTTCGAAACAGAGGCGGCGGTGACGGAGAGGCACTTGACATGGATGAGAAAGTTCTACGAATACATGGCTCCTCACGTGTCCAGCAATCCGAGAGCTGCGTATCTCAACTACAAGGATATCGACTTGGGTAGCAGCACAGAGGAAGGCAGGACGAGCTACACGGAGGCAAGCGCTTGGGGAAGAAGATACTTCCGGCACAACTTTGACAAGCTTGCGAAAGTCAAGGCTCGAGTTGACCCTGAGAACTACTTCTGGAATGAACAAGGCATCCCTCCTTTTGCTGCTTGGCGAATGCATGCCACAGGATAATAAAAAATGACTGTTGCTTTGTATCTGAATGTATTAAATAATGACATTATTTATAATAAATAAATTATGAAGTTGTCCCATGACTCAGCGGTCCCACATGGAAGAGCATGATTGAAGATGCGCATTTAATATTTTATATTATTTTAAAAATATTTCAAGAATTCATATTACCCAGATACATCTGATATTCATTTTATTCGATAAAATGAATATTTTTCTTCTCTTTTATTTATTTATAATATTTTTTTTATTAAATTTTTTTTTCTTTTAAATAAATATTGATCGAATTTAAACCATCGATACTCATCTTTCAAAACCAACATCAACATAATATTAATTTTCAAAACCAACACCACTATTGGCTTTGGTATTGGTTTTACAAGACCAAGACTATGATGGCGTTGATTATTTAGTGTGTTAAATTATGATGTTTATTTTTTAAAAAATAGTAAAAAAAAATATATTTGGACTCTAAAATATTGAAGAAATTCATAGAAATTAGAATTAATTCAATCAAAACTCTCTAGATCCATCAATACGTTTTGACCAAAATACATTGATAGACCTAGAGAACTTCGATTAAATTAATTTCAATTCTTATGAATTTTTTCAATATTCTGAAGTTCAAATATGATATTTTTTACTATTTTTTTTAAAATAAATACTATAATTTAACAAATCAAAACATCAGCACCAACATGGTGCTGATCTTCCAAGACCAACACCAACAGTGGTGCTAGTCTTGGAAGACCAGCACCACGTTGATACTAGTTTTGGAAGACCAGCATTATGGTGATGCTGATTTTTTGGTATGTTAAATTATGATGTTTACTTTTAAAAAATAATAAAGAATGACATATTTGAACTCCACAACACTGAAATTTTTTATTGATGAACCTAAAGAACTCCGATTGAACTAATTCCAATTCCTATGAATTTTTTCAGTATTCTGGAGTTCAAATATGTCATTTTTTTTATTATTTTTTTAAAAAATATCATAATTTAACATACCAAAAAATCAATACTAATATGGTGTTGATCTTCAAAAACTAGCACCACGTTAGTGCTGGTTTTGGAAGATCAGCATCGGTGGTTCAAACTCGATCAATATTTGTTCAAGAGAGAAATAAAATAATTTAATAGGAAAGAGAAAAGATATTACATGCAAATGAAAGAGAAGAAAAATATCAGCTTTGCCAGAAGGATAAAATAGGAAAAAGGTGTGTCTTTTGGATAATATGAACTTTTAGGACGCCTTTTGAGCAATATAAAACATTAAGTGCGCCCTTTAATAAATTGCCGCTAAGATATTGAAATAGGAATCAACCTTAGCCAATTCTACAATTCTACAAAATGAGAGCTTAATTTGCCCAAACTGTATGGATGGTAATAAATTACGTTATCTATGTAATTATTATAAATATAGAAATATAATTTTCCATGATAAAGATAAAAATGATTTTATTTGAAATTACTACAACAAATACTATCATGGAGAACTTTATTTGTTTGAGCGAATTGGACATTTTGTTATTTCGTCATCTGACCCTATTGCTCGAGAGAAATATCATCTAATGACAATATAATACAATCAATGATTTACGACACGATGAATATGCTTGATCATTCGAATATAGATGAAATGTAATACTTGAAGTTTAGAAACTATATGACATGTTAAAGACTAGTGAAAGAAAAGTATGAGAAAACATTCCTTCTAGTCATTCCCAACTATCAGTTATTGCAAGGTTATTGAACATCAAGGCAAAATATTATTTTTCAGAATGATGTTACGATGATATTTGTCAATTAATATCAAAGTTGCTCCCTACTAATAGCATAATGACTGATAACTTTTACACTACAAAGAAAATGGTTAAAGGTTTAAGTTTGCATGTAGAAAATATTGATTGTTGTATAAATAACTGTATAATCTTTTAGAATAAATAGTAAACTTATTGAATGCAGAATGTATAATCATCCTCGTTATAGATAGCATAGTCGCATATTGGGGTAGAAAAAAAATTAGCATGAAAAATTATGTATTACTTCCCTTTAATTCCTAGACTTTAGCGATTGTATGCATCTGCCACAACAACAAGACACATGAGGTGACATCATGAAGATGTACACAAAGGAGATATAATGTCATCCTTCTAACTCCCCTACATGGAAACATCTTGATATAATATTTTTCTCCTTTGCAATGTAACCACGTAATGTAAGATTGAAACTTTCAGCAAATGAATTTCAGTCATTTAGTCAATCTAAATAGCAGTATTCATCTTGTCCA
Organism: Hedychium gardnerianum; assembly: GCA_038050645.1. Taxonomy (NCBI): domain Eukaryota; kingdom Viridiplantae; phylum Streptophyta; class Magnoliopsida; order Zingiberales; family Zingiberaceae; genus Hedychium; species Hedychium gardnerianum. Next base: position 10,718 of record JBBUKS010503493.1, on the reverse strand, counting down.
GTCATATTAACACCATATAACTTACCGCCATAGATGTGCATGAAAGACAATACATATTCTTTATTGTGCTTATTCTATGTCCAAAGAATCCGAAAGAGAAGATAGATATTTTTTGCAACATCTAATTGCCGAGCTGAAAGAATTATGGAATGTAGGATTGGAGACTTATGATATTACAAGTAAAACTAATTTTTACTTTGTATGTTGTTTTATTATGGACGATTATTGATTTTTCGACATACTCAATGATGTCAGGATGGAGCACGGTTGGTAAGTTAGTATGTCTACATTGCATGACCGAGTCTGATGCATTTTCATTACCTTGCAGTGAAAAAATATTTTGATTTGATAATCATCGTAAATTCTTACCTTTGAAGCACCCTTTCATGCGAAATAAGAAAGGGTCCATAAAGAATGAAGTGGTCAAAAAACTTCCACTCATAATCAAGTCAGGAGAGGAAATCTTTGAAGAAATAGATAACTATGGATTTGTACCAGTAACTCAGATGAGTTCTGATGATTTAAATAAATATATTGTTAGGGTGAGCATGTGTGATTGGAAGAAATAGAGCATATTTTGAGAGTTGTCATATTGAAAGTATTTGCTCATTTGACATAATTTAGATGCGATACATGTTGAGAAATTTTTTTCAATAATATTTTTAATACTGTGATAAATGTTCCGGGAAAAACTAAGGGCACAACAAAATCACGTGAAAAATTGAAAGAATTAGTTAATAGACTTGAGTTGTATCAGAATGAAACAACTAATAAATTTTCAAAGGTTTGTTATACATTAGACAAAGAAAATAAGCAAACATTATATAATTGGTTGAAAGAAATCAAATTCCCTAATGTGTAGCTTTGAATATGGCTCGATGCGTGGATATGAGCAAATTAAAAATATTTGGAATAAAGAGTCATGATTGTCACGTGTTTATACAAAGACTTATTTCAATCGCCTTTCATGACCTACTTCCCAATAATGTTTGATAAACACTCACAGAATTAAGTTTTTTTTTTTTTTCCAAAAATTTGATATTGAGGATTATTATGACAACAAAAATGTTTCGACTAGAAACATAAATACCTCTTATACTTTGTAAACTTGAGTGCATATTCCCACATAACTTTTTTGATTCAATAGAACATCTACCAATTTATTTAGGTTACTAGACACGACTAGCTGGTCCTATGCAGTACAAATGGATGTATCCATTTGAATATTTTTTGAGGAGATTGAAAGATAATGTACGTAACAAAGCAAAAATTGAGGGTCAATATATGTAATGCTTATTTGGTTGAAGAAACATCTTTTTTCTGCTCATATTATTTTGCTGATAATGTGAAAATCAAACATCACAAGTGTCCTCAAAATTCTGATGATATTCAACTGATATACCCAAAGATGATTTCTATTTTCAAATTTCATAATAGGACAATTGGTTCATCTGTTTGTAGATGGTTAAATCAAAAAAATATCATGTAGCAAGAACATACATACTCCTAAACTGTGACGAGGTCAAACCTATATAAAGTGAGTTAATTTCTATATTAAAACATTTATCCCTTTATGTTTCTTATACCATATTTCTTAAAATTATCTTCCTTGACAGCTTGTATGAACAACAACTACAACTACAAAATTCATCAATGGATGCAAGTGAGGTAGAAAAAAGTTAAAGATGAAATTTGCATTATGATTTGAAATCTATGTATGTTAGAGGCTAAATTATTTTCTTCAAGTGTATTATATAATCAATAATTTATAGTGTAACTACTTTTCTAGGTGAAGGATCATAGATCAAATGGCAAGATCAAAGGATAATAGTGTTGGTTCGAGTTGGTCGGCTAGAGGGGGGTGAATAACCCTACAAATAAAAGAAACTATTTCTCTTGCTTCTTACTTAAGCAATGACATACTAATTAATTAAAAATAAATAAACATATAAAAGAATAAGAGACGCAAGAGGTTTACTTGGTTACAACCGGGGTGGTTGTTAATCCAAGGCAGTTAAAAGCTCCACTAAAATGCTCCTTTAGGCGGAGTAGCCTCTTTACAGCGTTGACATATAAGAATAGAAAAACTAAACAGTTAAAACAAGTGTATATCCTAAAACGAGAGGTCACAACCTCTATTTATAACAAATCGATCGAGGTGACCATTTTGCTGACGTGGCAGTCACGGGAGCGCCTCCATTGATTGGAGGTACCTCCAATGGATTGAATCTGATCCACTGGTGATCTAGCAGTGCTGGGGGCGCTTCCAAGCATTGAGGGCACCTCGGTTGAGTTGACTCAGCTTCCAGATCTAATCCGCTGTGGCGGGTCTTCAACGATGATCAGAGGCGCCTCCATTGCTCTAAGGCGCCTCCATCCAAATGGTGAGTTAGGCGCCTCCGAGCCTTGGGGGCGCCTCCATCTTCTGGGCGCTTGAGGCGCCTCCGTCGTACTGAGATGCCTCACGTGCCTCTTCTTTCGAGGTGCCTCCAAGACATAGAGGCGCCTCGGGTCTTCTCTGATCGCCTTGCGTGATTGTCCAGCCATCCAGAGTTGAGCTCACCCGAACCCAACTCAGGCATTCTCCTTGAGCAAGCTTCCTCACTGGCTTCTCGTCCTTCGGACCATGTCCTTCTCACCTCGCGCCCCTCGGACCACGTCCTTCTCGCTTCACCGGTGTACTCTTTAGCAGCTTCTCGTCCCTTGGATGCACCGAGCCCGTCGACTTGCTTCTCGTGTCATCCTTCTCATCCGTTGCGTCTTCCGCTCGACTTCTCGTGTTCCTAAATTCCTGCATACTTAGACACAATGATCAAATACCACATGACTTAACCTAACTCAGTTGATCACATCAAAACTATTCTGGGGTACTTACAAATAGATCTTGCATCAAGATCTCTTCATAACATAAGAGTCTACATTGGTTACTATGTTAATGACTTTAAATTTTACATGACACAAGAAAATTAAGAATTGAGGGATCATGTCACGTCATTAGAGCAATCGATGAAAGATCAAGTCAGTGAGCAGTCGATAAAAGATCGGATCAAGATGGCAGTAGAGCGGCAAATGCAAGAATTCATATCTCGCTATCCATTAATGAGTCCTACTTCTCCAACGCTGCATGATTTTGACTCATAGGAGACTCAAGACCCAAACACTATTGATAAGTAACTCATAATAATAAAAGTTCTGGTGTGTTGAGTTTTAACTTAATTTTTTTTATCACTCATAAAACATGTAAAATGGATTTGTTAATTGATACTATATGCATCTCTAATTGTATTACATTTTTTTAAGAACAATATAAATAATAGGTCAGCACTTGAAAACTTAGATTTGAGACTATATTCTATCACGCAGATATCCAAACTCTTATTAAAGTATATTTTTTAAAAATATGTTAAACTTGTGTTTATTAGTTTGTGTATTTTTTTTATAAGTAGTTTTACTTTAGTGTAATCCATGTTATCCAACTAATATGTAGCTTAACTTTAAATTCATATATGAGATTGTTTCAAAATAGAAAATATAGTGTTAAACCTATCGTATTGTTTTTGTTTAACTGAATTTGAATCATGCATGTGTTTGTTTTTGTTAAACTTATCGTATTATACTTGTTGCAGGATGAGATAGTGGGAAGAAAGAAGCCAAAGAAGTAATGAGTGTATTTGCTTTTTAACTGGATGTAATGAAACTAGAATCATTTGATTGTTTTTGTGATGGATAAGTGTATTTAAATGTTGTTTTGTTGAATGTTGTGGATGTTGATTGTTGTTTTATTTTGTTGAATGAATGTTGTTTTGAATGTTGAATGAATGTTGTTTTGTGATGAATGTTGAATGTTGTTGGATTTATAATGTATTATAGGATTTGAATCAATTTTAAGGGGTTTTATATAAAAGTTTTTGCTAAAATTAGCGACAAAAGAAATAAAAATTCATTGCTAATTTAGAGATGGAAATAGAATGGTCAGACGGGCCGACCCATGGCCGGGTGGGCCGACCGTGGTGGATCGGTCATTTGGCGAGGCAGGGCGAGTTGATCCATCATCTTGGCGGGTTGAAAATCTCCAACCCAATCCAACCCAAGGTGGATCGCAGGTTAGGCGGGTCAATCCACGAGTCCACCAATATATATATAATTTAAAATTTTATGTTTGAGTTACGGATTAAGCGGGTTGGATCATACTTTGAAAAGAAAGGATACTCCCATAGTTTTCTTGTATCTTAATCAATTTGATTGTATTTCATAGGCATATTTAGATGCATCATAGCGTGCTCAATGTTTGTGACAGACTGTATGAGCATGCTATCAAATTTTCAACTTATTTATTATTATAATATGTTTATTTTAGTAGATATGATCTGAGATAACAACGTTGATGGTTGTTTTTTTAATTTAATTATATAATATTCTTGATATCAAATGTCATACCATAAGCTGATAAAGTCCACGAGCACATTAAATTTTTCACTTTAGTTTTAAGTTTTAAAGATTTTTTTTCTCAACCTGTGGGTCAATCCAAGTCTACCACGGGCCAACTCACACGGGTCACTAGCCCAGGTGGGTTGACCCACCTTTAAATAGATTGATAATATTTTAACCCAACCCGTTTAAATTATTTGACCGGGCAGACTAACCAAACATGCCTAACTCAAATTGACCACTCTAAATGAAAATTTATTTCCATCGCTAATTTAGCGATAAAAATTTATTTTCTTCAATAAATTTAGCGATGAAATTTTGAGATTCATTGCTAATTTAGCGATAAAATATTAATTTTTATCGCTAAATTAATGATAAATTATTAATTTTCATCGTTAATTTAGTGACAGAGTATTATTTTTCATCACTAAAGTAGAGATGAAATTTACATCTGACGCTAATTTTAGCGATAGATTTTTGACAGGTTTTAATTTTCATTGCTAATTTAATCCATCACTAAATGGATTCGGGATGAAAATTTTGACGACTAAATATTTCCGTCAATACATACATTTAATAATTAATTAGCGATACAAATTTCGATCTCTAATTATTGTATTGTAGCAAGAGATTAAAATGAAAGCTTAAATCAGATAAAACAAAGTTGCAGAAAACTAAGCAAAATGAAGATAATGATGCGGTCTTCTGCTTCAAGCTTCGAGCTGGCTTTCAAACAGGGTAATTTCTATTGCCCGGCAAGTTGAGTCTCCATGATGTTTCAATGGCACATGAGAAAAAGAGAGATGGAGGTGCTTTGGCTTTGTCTGTCAATCTGCACGACGACTGGATGAGTGGCTCATGCATATGTTTGGTTGGAGGTGCCTACTGCTTTCATTGCAGGCATTGTCCTTCCTTGCTTTGGATGCAACTCCGAATTGATGACGAGACAGGTCACAGATGTCAGGCCTGGTGTGTTCCTTGTGCTTTGGATCCTATCCCATGCTGATCAAGGGGTTGCGGCATCACTAAAGCCTGTTACGGTTAGTCCCTAGTCCCTAAATAGCTAACTCTCCGAACAAACAACTTACTCCTTTTCTTCAGCATAAACCATCATTCTTCCTGTTCTTCCAAAATTCCAAGAGTTTATTTCTTCTTAATAGATCTATATAGATCTAAATTCAAATATGTGAGTGCAAATAGGTTGTTAAAATCTCTAAGAAAACAGAACATATTGAGGGTCTCACGTTTATATTATTGACTAAAGAATACATATTTTCATTAATATTATTGCAGTGCCATCCCTATCTATCTCACCTATCCCCAAAATCATTTCTTTAAGTTGGCACGTCTCCCTACTTCAGCTACCTCAACTAATCTCCTTCCACACTTTAATACTTATTCAATTCCCTGCAGACCAATCATCTATCTATTCACTCTACCCCCACTTTGTATTCAAGTTATTGGAAAGAGTACCCTTTTTCCCTTTTGCTTGAGGAATGAGGACCATTCTTTGGTGCATTATGGTAGGTGATTAACAACGACACTTTCAGTAAAATGATCAAGGCCACCTAACAAATAGGGAAAAAAAATTCCAAGGCAACAGAATCCCAATCACACATTATTTCAACACTAGATCTGATGAAAGTCATTGGAGATTGTGTACACTGAATGTGACATCCAAAACAGTGTTATCATTTTCAATCACACAATAAAGATTTTCAGTAACTGGCAGCTTGTGCCATGTTCTTTGTTTTCAGATCTTTGAAGTTGATTTTAAGCTGCTTTGTTCTTAGGAATGGAAAGTGGACTGTCAACAGTAGAGGTTTGAACGTATATTTAAAATTTTTTGGCCTTATCATAGTTGTTAGAAATCTACCCCATTCGATCTTGAGCAAAAATTAAGAAGGCGTTTTTTTCTTTTGCTAAATCATCAAAATAGCATTTCATTTTAATTATTATTATTTTTTATCAAAAGTATCATAATTCATTTTTCAATCATGTATAATTATTTAATTATCCTTCAATATTATTATCTTCTGCTTAAATCTCTCATCTACCCGTACTATTATCTTCTGAATCGATCTTATAACAACTACGAAATCGTAACTGCGACACATGTTGTAATAGTTACAGTTTTATAACTACTACAACATAAATATTGGGTGATTAAGTCAATCCGCATTAACAATTATGGTTTCGTAGTTTTTATAATGTAAATACTAGGTGAGTAGATTAAATCAATATTATAGCAGTTACGGTTTCGTTGTTGTTACAACATAAATATTAGGTGAGCAGATTGAATTAGTAATATTAAATAGATTAAATGTGTATTGTAACAACTACGAAATCATAATTATTATAATATATGTAACAGTTACGAATCGTAACCGTTACAACGTGTTTGATCAACTCAAGATTTAGATAAAAAATAATAATATTTAATAATTTTTTAAAAAAATTAAATAATTATATAAGATTGAATAATAGGATGAAATATTCTTTTAATAAAAAATCAAAGGGAAAGAGCTCTTTAATGATTTGGAGAAAAAACACCCTTTTAACTTTTGGCCTTCGTGGCAAAAGGCGAAACGCTCGTCCCCGCGCCCCTATCAGTCCGTCCCAGAATTAATACGGAGGAGATAAATCACGGAGGCTAGTCTAGCAAATGATTAACCAGATCAGGTAACGTCGGACCTGAGGTGACCAGTCCGGCCCCACGGAAGTTTCTCACCGGTCACCAGAGTAAATCGGGAAGCGCTAATGGAGGTCCATCCAAATGATTAGTATTCTAAGGCCCGCTTCTCATTGGAGGGAAAATTTCCTGTAATGCGCCGTAGCTGAGATTCGAATCTTAGACCCCTTAATTAATCATTGAAAAACTTAACCATCGCACCATTATCCCGAGGATAACTTTTGGCCTTCATGGTGGCAAAAGGCGAAACGCTCGCCCCCAGCGCCCCCGCCAGCCCGTCCCGGGACCAACACAGAGGAGGTAAATCACGGGACTAGTCTAACTAGCCTGAACAGTGACTAGTACATAAGGGAGGGCAGAAACCTGGCTACTAGCCAAGATTTGACTCACAAACCTCATAATGGCAACATTTTATGTATTAGCCATCAACTCATTCCGTGGGGACAACTTTTGTCCTTCAATCTTCACGTTTGATGGTGTTTTTATAGAGACATGACAACATCAATTATTGGGGGACAATGACAATATTGGTGGACCTCCCATTTTCAACTTTTTTTACTAGTGTTTTTTTACCCAAATTATATTTTATTCAAATATAAAAAAAGTATTAAATCTCTTCTAAATACATCTAAACCCGTAGAGTCGTAGCATGTGTTCGATGGCATCTGAAGTGAATAATAAAAAGTTAGTTATTTTATTGCGATAAATAATTATAAAATTCAGTTTGTAAATAACAAATACATTAAATACATAAATAAATCAAAAACAATATATTATATCAATAAAAAAATTAACAAATATTTGAAAGAATTATATAAACACTACTCGCCTAGTTATTTTAGAGGCAAAAATATTTATCAAATTTGCATATTCAATTATCAGATTATTTCTTTCTCAATCGATAACATTGCTAGCCCATTTAATCTATCTTGTGACATTGTTGATCGAAGATAATTATTGATTAACTTCAGTTTCGAGAAACTTCTTTTTGCCGATGCAACTGTTACAGGTGGTTAACAAAATTTTATAGGCAATGTAAGTATTTAGGAATAAATCATTTAGTTTTGTCAGACATTATAGCATATCAATTGCTCTTTTTCATTTGTTAAATAACATCTCACGACCATCAACTTTGAACACAACTCATCACCATTAATGTCTGAACGTCCATCATGACTAAAAAATTGTTGAAGCTCCATACAAGACTTCTTTAAGCTAGTTAAAACTCTTTAACTTCTCCAAATTCAATAAAAACCTAAAAATCTTTTGATATTGTTTAAATTGTTCAAACCGAACTTAAAGAGAAGATCGAGGTTGATTAATTATAAATAGAAAATATTCATCTCTAAAAGATTCTTCACCTGATTGTGTCACATCATCATTGTCACTTTCATCAAATTATTTTTTTCTTCGAATGATGCATTTTTCTCGAAATTTAGGTTCAATTCCCATTTCACTTACCATTTGTATAGCTTCATTCATGGAACTAGCAAACCCCTCTTTTCTAAACTTATCAAGAAATTGATCAAGTCCTTGTAAGAGGTTGATTGCAATATCAATATCCATATCTTCATATTGAATAAACTTAATTACTCACAATATTTATTGCTTGTAACAAGTTATACCAGATTATCATTCCAAGCAAGAACTCAAAACTCTCAAGATCATATATAGTGCTAAGGTCTCAACATCACTTTTTGTTTTAGAATCTTCAACAACTTCCGCCAAGTTAAGTAAAACATCTCCTATATGTACAATTTTCTCTTTTATGACTTTTACACTTTCAACATGACTTTCCTAATGGGTATGTGACAATGACTTAACGGTCAAACTAGACACCTTATCTTTAAAAAATTTCGATCTCTTTATAGAGGAAGAAAATAATGTGTAAATGCGTTGCACCACTCCAAAGAAGGACTTGTCTTTAGGACAACATTCCACCATATCAACTAAGGCCAAATTAAAACTATGACAACCATATGGTATGTAAAAAGTTCTAGGATTTTTTTCAAGCAATTTTTTTTGTACATCTTTGTGTCTTCCACTCATGTTAGACCCGTTGTCGTACCCCTGTTCTCTTATGTCATCAATGTCAAGCCCAACTCTAGTTAACGCATTCAGAAGTTCACTTGATAACCCAAGACTTGATGTGTCATTCACCTTCAAAAACTTAACCCAATATTCTTCTACTTTTGGTGTGTATGTCGAATCATCCAGGCATCGTAGCACTAGAGACATTTGTTTTTGATGACTTGCATCTGAAGTACAATCAAGTATATTACTGAAAAATATTGTGCACGTTTAACTTTTGCAATGATTGCCCTTTTCACTTCGTTTGTCAAAGTCTCTATCAATTCATTCTAAATTTTGAGTGTCACGCCCCGGAAATACACATGCCCGTAGATATGGATGATACTCTTTAGTGACAATTGCAGATACAATATGGTATGAGTTCACAAAACTCATATCTTAACACAACCATACAGAAATAATAACCAAATAGAAAAAGAAAATGTGAGGTCTACTCGACCCTGAAATCCGAAAACATAAGTGCGAGACAGCTCGGCTTAATACACCAAGTACATAATAAGGAATAAGCCAAAAAGTCCAAGTCCCAATTATTTTATTACAACGCGAGACTTAAAAATAAATGCGGAAGCAAAACAAACCAAAATACGAAGAAGACAGCGGTAGCTCGATGCGAGTGGGATGGCATGGGAAGAAACCTCTGAGCGACCCAACGAACGTATACCTGCTAACCTAGGGATAATAATAAATAGCAGGGGTGGTGAGTATAAAAAAAATATTCATCGGATAAAAGAAGATAGTGCATGAACAGTAAGTGTATAGGAATATAAAGGTATACAGTCTCACAAGAAAATTATACTCACCGACCGGAAATATACATGTATGCATATACTACACCATCACCTACTCAACTACACAGTATCATGAGTAGTCATAGGTAATAAATATCATGGTTACAACCTCCCAAATGTAAGTAACAATGCATGTATCAAAATACAATCAACATATGTGGGAGCCACGCTCCACCATAATTGATCACCGTATGTGGGAGTAATACTCTACCACAAGATATAAAAATGACTAGGACATCCCACTCGTTAGCTATGGACTGCATGAGAAATGCTCTACCACGACTGATCTCGTGGGCAGTCTGAAATGTCAGGGTCCCTGTCTGTATGAGAAATGCTCTGTCATGACTGGTCTTGTGGACAAACAGGAAAGTAGTTATCTAACTACGGGATGCATGAGAAACACTCTGTCATGACTGGTCTCGTGAGCAACCCAAGATATATAATCTCTATATGGGAGAGAAAATCTCATCTCATCCACAGAACGGATGCATACAGTCAAGCAATAGCATGACTACGATGCTCTCACACCCGAAGGGAGAAGTGATCGCTAACATGCATGCAACATCGTGATGCCACAACTCACTCAACTAACTAAATGGGAGACATAGTCGATAAAATGTATGCATCACCCTAATGAGTAGGATACAAGTGATCTCATCATCATATATATCCCTCTAAGCAATGTACACCACTAGATCTACCAAGACATATGTTTTGTA
>JBBUKS010503472.1:0-14079 GCA_038050645.1 Hedychium gardnerianum | reverse complement strand
CTCTCTTCTCTTTCACGCAGGTATCCTTCGAACACCAAATATGATCTAATCATTATCAGGTTCACATTTTTCATTTTCTTCTTCGCTACTGAATCGTGGCGTAGTAAATGCAACGATCCATCAATTTTTTCTCCTTCACTCGCGTGGGGAATGCACTGAAACCGAGAGGGAAATAAAGAGGAAAGATCAGCGAGATTAAGTCTGCAGATAGTCCCCACGCAACCTTGCAGTTAACGATTTTTTTAAGACGGTAAAGCTATTTATTTTATATAGAGGAGACAGATCAGATACCAACAAAGTATTTTGTATCATTGAGAATTGGTTTTAAAATTTATTAGAATAATTAAGAACAATTATATAAATACTCATGCTATCTTTTAAGACAGGCATACAAATGGGAACTCCCTAAAGATCTCACAAGTCCCATTTCCCTCTAGCTACTTGAGCGAGAGAGCACTGAAAAAGCAATTAGTAAATCACCTTTCAGAAAATTCTCCTAAAATAGTAAATGAGAAATATATTAGTTGATTTTTTTTTAAATAAGATATATAATTATGAGATATTGGACTTCTAAATTATTCGTCGTGAATATATTTTAATTTATCTTAACGATAGATAGATGAAATTTTTTTATAGAATCATCAATATTTTTTAGAATTAATTTCTAATAAGGACATTAATTGTCTAGTATGATTAATTTTCAGAAGAACATCTGATTGTGAGCTAGGTTGATCGATAAATTTTTTTTATAAGTCCTGTCAGTATCTTCAAAATTTATAGATTTAAGAAGAAAAACTCTTGCTATGAAACCTAACGTGTTAGTTTCATAATTTAGTCTTCGGAATAATGATGTAATGGTTAGGTCCTCTAGCTAATAGATAATCAAGGGATTTAAGGTTCGAATCTCAACTACAACGCATTATAAGAAATTTTTCTTCCAATAAAAAACGGACGTAAAATGCTGACCATTTAGATGGACCTTTATTAATATTTTTCGATTTACTTAGATGATCGATAATTTTTTTTTATAAAATCGAATCGATCATTCTAGAACCGACGTTATCTCACCTAATTAATCATTTTTAACGCGTTAGCTTCGTAATTTAGTCAACTGGTGAGCTACTACCTACTCTTTGCTTCTGCTGTCTTCCTCCTTCCTCAGCTAACACGATGATAAAGATATAATCTCGAATATATACTCCACAGCTACAGCTTTGAGGCACAGCTACTGCTTTGTCCAAGCAAAGCTATGAAGCAAGAGCTCGCAGTTCCACATGCAGCCAGAACCAGGGTAGTCTCGAGAGTGAAGAACTCTCCGAGAACAGATACAGCTAATGGGGCCTCTGCAGGGTTGAAGGCGAGACCGAAATCTACTTCTTTGGATTCAAGCAGCACAAAATTGGCTGAGAGATCTCTTCAGTTCAACAAGCGTAGGCCGGGCGCTGACGGTTTGGGTGCCCCGAGAGTCGATGGCAAGACTAAGGAATTGGAGAGCAGACGACTTGGTGAGAGTGAGAGACTGGTGAGGGAGTTGCAGAAGGAAGTGACGGGATTGAAGACGAGGAATGTTGAGTTGGAGTCACAGAACAAGAAGCTGGAGCAAGATCTCGCTGCAGCTGAAGCAAAGATCAAGAGGATGGAGAAGATTGATCAGGTATGGAACTTTATGAACAAATTTGTCTTCTTTTTGAGGGATCAAACAATTTAAGCTTTTTAACAACAAGAATGAACTTTTGATTTAAGGAATGCTTAAACCAAATGACTTGATTATAGGTGGGATTGGATGGCAAATCTAAGTTTAGAGATTTCCTGGAACTTGTTCAGGAAAAGCAGAACAATCCTACAGAAACTGAGGTTAAATTAGGAAACACAATGGGACCTGCCACCCAAGCAGTAGAAGTTCAACCAAATGCAATGATTAAGATGCCTGTTCCAACTTTGACATCTTCCAAAGGTGCTTCCCAAGGTCCACCACCACCACCACCACCACCTCCACCTCCTCCTCCTCCACCTCACAATGCTTCAGGGAGAGCAACAGTGAGCAAGTCTTCTTCTGCTCTAGTCCAACTATACCATTCACTGACAAAGCAAGGTTTGACAAGCAATGGGGGTTCTCCCAACACTATCTCTAGTATCGTACATAGTGGCATTGTTGGAGAACTTCAACATCGATCAGCTCATCTAGTAGCGGTACAAGATCCTATTGCTTCTGTTAAAATCACCAAAGTTTTATTCTTCATGTAATTTTGATCTTCATGGGCAGATTAAAGCGGACGTGGAAACCAAAGGGCAGCTCATCAAGGATCTTATAGAGAAGGTGCAATTGTCATCTTTCGCTAGCATGGAAGATGTCCTAACCTTTGTTGATTGGCTTGATGGAGAACTCTCCACCTTGGTAAGGCTTGTAATGGAATATAGTCCTTGTCAGATTCTGTGTTCAGTTAATTTCCTCTAGGATCCAAATTTGTTAATGTTCCTGAACCATAAAATTTGGACCATGCATAACATCTTTCTTGTATTTACTCTTGTGGTTTCTCTATGATCTACCGAGCAGGTTGATGAGAGAGCTGTGCTGAAGCATTTCGATTGGCCCGAGAAGAGAGCAGATGCATTGCGTGAAGCTGCCGTTGAGTTCCGTGATCTAAAACAACTTGAAGCTCAAGTTTGTTCATTGAAGGATGATTCCTCCTTACCATGTGAGGCAACACTAAAGAAGATTTCAAACTTACTAGACAAGTAAGCACTAACTCATGATCAATTCCTCATTCTGCTTTCATTTGCAATATTTTCTTTCTATTTTCTAACAAGTAGTACTCATACTGTTGTCCATGATGATGCAAGGTTGGAGCGCGGCGTTGATCGATTGCTCAAGTTGAGGAATGCAAATATGATGTTATACAAGGAGTGCAAAATTCCGACTGATTGGTTGCTAGATTGTGGTATGGTTAACAAGGTACAGGCCTGATCTTTTTCTTTCAAAGAAAGGATAGAGAATTGCCTACATTGTTAGCTTTTTTCCTCTTCACTTTCAATCATCAATTTCCTAAACAAATTATTCATTTACAATTGCAGATGAAGCAAATCTCTGTGAAGCTTGCAAGACTCTACTTGAGTAGAGTGTCGACGGAGCTCGAACTGTTTCAGCCCTCCGAAAGGCAATCGACACAAGAGGCACTTCTCTTTCAGGGGGTGAAATTTGCTTATAGGGCTCACCAGGCAAGTAGATACATCCAAACTACTAATGACCATGGATCAACTGACATCAAATCTTACTAATATAGTTCTCGATTTCACTGCAGTTTGCCGGAGGGCTCGAGTCAGAGCTGATGATCACCATTGAGGAGTTGAAGATAAAGGTTGAATCACAAAGTAGAGGATCACAATAGATCAAATTCATGCTACGACAGAATCAATGGAAAGCTGGTACAATACTGGAAGTAGGCTAAAACTTTTCAGTTTGATGCGGTTTATGTAATCAGATTCCGAAAGGAGATCAACCAAAGTTAACATGGTGGTTTTGTTGGAAGAATAGCTGTGGACATTGAGGACCATAAGCAGGTTCAGAATTGAATAACAAAAGAAGAAGAAAAATGATTAGATTACTTTCTTTTGACTCAAAGTGAAATTATGCACGAACACTTGATTGTTTGTCCTGAATAACACATTCATGTCTGAAATCATAAACGCGTTGGCTATTTGCCTTGTTTATACCAAGATCGAATGGCTAAAACCAAAGGAAGTTAATGATTTGTTCTTGCCACAAGACACAGACATAAACACAACGACTTTGATGATTAATTATACCAACATTCATCATTAATACATATCCATGTTCCATTAGCATGGCATGCTTACAGAGAAGGCTAAAGGCGCATGACTCCTCCTGTCCCTCTTTGTGGAAGCTACTCCAAAGCTTTTACTGGACTTTGCTAAAAGATGAAAAACTACTCCAATCACTGCCACCATTTTTATATGTCGTCGAGATGAGTGTTCTCCATGCTCGTTGACACCACTCGATTCCATGGAGATGGTCCATCATGATGCTCTTCATGACCCATCAATGCCGACAAGAACATTGACCGAGAATCCTTAATGGAATCTGCAGGCTGCCACTGTCCTTTTGCAAGATCTTGTTTGCCCTTCTTTCTTTTGCATGCATCAGGAAGGGTGGTATCTGTCTGCTGCATGATCCTGGAAATGGAGGTCCTTGGCAGGTAGCGGCCATGGCCAACTCCTTCTCGTTTAAAGCTCTCTGTTTTCTGCCTTTACGTTGGCACCTCGCACCTATTTCACATGGCAGCCATTTATGAGGCCACACAAACCAGCTCAGAATCGTCTGGCGGTAGCATGCTCGAGCTTTCATCCCCCACAATGAAAGTGAAACCAAATCATTGATCTCACTGCTCGCTTTTCCATTCTGCCTCGAGCTGAAATCGATTCAACCGGATTAACGATCGAACTGGCTAATCTAGATCTAGTAAAACTGCAGAGAATAAGTCAAATGGCAATTGTTAATAAGACATTGGATCCCAAAGCTGGAGGGACTTCGCTGCAACAGAGCAGAGAAGTTCTCCCTTTATTTTTTATTTTTTTTTCTGTCCTTTTTCTTGTCTCCTTCTTTGTGGACCTTCCTTCCATTCTTTTTTTTTTTAACACATTCATATTTCACTTTTTCCAACGCCCAAGCTTTCTTTAAACTTTGATGTAAACTCATGATGGGGCGATTTAATTAATGGAATTGAAACTTGAATTTTTTTTCCTTTTTCTTTTTTTACTTTGTATTATTGTGGTAAAAAGCGAAACATTCGCCTCCAGCGCCCCTATCAGCCTGTCTTAGGACCAACACGGAGGAGGTAAATAATGAGAACTAGTCTAGTCAATCCGAACAGTAAGCTGTTAGAAAGTTAGATGGTCTATTTTAATCTCACATAAACAATTGAAAAGATTGTATCATATTAAATCTAATGGACTCAATCTAAGAACTTATTTTCACAATTCTAATCGTACGACAACAATTTTAAAATGAAAATAGAATAAAATTGATGATAATAAATAGAAAAAGGTTCTTCTTATTTGTGCTTCTTTAAAAAAAATATATATACATTTTGAAATGGGATATACAAAATGTAAAAATTAAAAAAAAATCTTAAAACACCCAAAAGTCCAATAAATCAAATATTTTCTTTGCGAGCTAAATTCTAGACAAGATGACAAAAGATACCCTTCCATGACATTGATGGATTGACAGAGACGTGGGCATCGACGTCTTCTCCACCACCCTGTTCTTCACGGGCGTTCCGTATTCCGCCATGGAAATGGAATCCCAAGAGCCAAAGCAAGACCAGTCCTGTACAAACTGCTGCCCCTTTCACGTCCTCTCTCTCTCTCTCTCTCTTTCCTCTGTTCTGTTTGCCTGCACGCTTCTCCTCTCCCCCAGTTTTTGCGGTTCCACTTGGACGCCTCGACGGGCCTCGCCAGTCACGCGCCACCACTTCCTGTTGCTGCATGCGTCTAACAGTATGAGAATGCTCAATCAGCTTCAGAGAGCAGTCAGTGGATTGATTGAGTTGAGTTGATTTCGTGGAGCTTTCCGCCCTCCGTGACTCTATTACCAACGACCTGGTCTGCGCCAATTCACAGTGGACTGGAGAGAGAGCTGAGGAAGACAAAAGGTGGACGACAAGGACTGAAGCCTGGTTCTCTTTCGAGGACTTAACTTAGTGTGTCGTTTTTTTGTTGTTCCTTCGTTCTTTCTTCCAATTTCTGTGCCTTTAGGTTGGTGTTCATGCTCCACTTCCACTTCGTGTTGAAGGTGCTTCTATTTGATTTCCTCTTGGTGTTTGTGGAGATCAGAGCTTGGTCTTATGAAGACGAGTGCTGTGAGTGTTTTTCGTCAATTGTTGAGTTTTATTTCCTTTGCTGCAACTTAATGGCCAGATCTTCCTGATCTGCGTTCTGAAAGATGAGATTTTTTTTCCCCCCTTCTTACCTTCAACTAATTAGATTCTCTTCTCGAGGAATAATTCTTCTTTTCTGTAGATCAGATCCATCCCTTATCTGGATTTCTTGATACAAAAGTGTTAACTGAAGCTAGTTACCAGATAACTTTTTTTTTATTGCAACATGTTTGGGGCCCTTGTGTGGTTTCAGTTCCTCAAAACCTATGCCAACAGTCAGTCAGTATGATTTAAGAATTCATCTTCTTTATCATAAACTATCTATTTTCTTGTTTCTGGAAACTCAAGGATGAAAAATCCAAGTGGAATCAAACCTGCTTACAATTACAGCATTCAGAACACACCATTTCACATTTGTAAATTGCAATAAGACTAGGGTTTGTGTAGTTGATTTTGCCCAATCAGCTCTTGAATTCTCCTAGTAGCTGATTGGATCATAGAAAAATGGCATGCATTAGGCTTGATTGTATTACTAATTGCATCCAAGTCGACTTTGAGATTTTTTTTTATTTTATTTGGACATTAATTGACCTATGAAATTTTCATTCAGGTATCAAGAATTCTTCTGGTTCTTGCAACTGTTGGCCAGTTCTTATGGACTGCAATGGCCAGTTCATACTGCAAAGAGATGGGATCGAGCACTTATAGGCCTCACAGTGTCACCGTGACGGAGTTCGGTGCCATAGGCGACGGTGTCACACTAAACACCAAAGCATTTCAGAATGCTATCTTCTACCTCCATTCATTTGCCGATAAGGGCGGGGCGCAGCTATTTGTGCCTGCTGGGAAGTGGCTGACGGGGAGTTTTAGTCTCATCAGCCATCTGACTCTCTCACTGGACGAGGATGCCGTAATAATCGGGTCTAAGGTGTGCTAAACCTTCTGCAAAGATGTGTTTACATAAATCAGTAGTGTAATCAGCCAAATTCTGATGCAAAGTCTTCTATTGCCTTTGTGTGACATTGTGCATTCTGTTTTGGAATTAATTAGCCCAAATTGCCTTTGAACAGGACCCTGTTGATTGGCCGATCATTGATCCATTGCCATCTTATGGCCGCGGTAGGGAGTTACCAGGCGCGAGGCATCAGAGCCTCATTCATGGATCTAACTTGACTGATGTGATTGTAACAGGTGAGCATACTTTACGAATGAAGTTTGTCCCTATTACATTGTATAGTTTACTGAAATTTCACCATTGTTCAAAAAAATTGAGCTGATTTAAGCATGAATTTGCTGCAGGTGGCAATGGGACTGTTAATGGCCAAGGCAGTGTTTGGTGGGACTGGTTCAGGAACGACACTCTCGACTACACGAGGCCGCATCTGATAGAACTGATGTATTCAACTGGAGTGGTCATCTCAAATCTTACTTTCGTTGATTCGCCATTTTGGGCCATCCACCCTGTGTATTGCAGGTTTGTCTCTCCTGTGATTTGAATTGTTTCTCTTGTTAGCATCTTTCGGTAGATGCACGAGTGGAGGTTTACATCGTAGGGGAGACTTGAGACTATTTTTACTGGATTAACAGCCAAGTTCTCATCCAGAATGTCACAATCCTCGCGCCATCAGATTCACCAAACACTGATGGGATAGATCCAGGTAAACTGAAAAGCCTATGACTTGAAAGTTTGCTTTCGGTATCAGTTTGAGTTATAATGCTGATAATAGTCAATTTCGGCTACTTACTATGTTAAATAATTCAGATTCATCTAATAATGTCTGCATTGAGGACTGTTACATCAACACCGGCGATGATCTCATCGTCATCAAAAGTGGATGGGATGAGTATGGCATTGCCTTTGCTCGCCCAAGTTCCAACATCAGCATTCGACACATCGTTGGTGCAGCTCATTCTGGTGCTGGCATTGCAATTGGCAGTGAGATGTCAGGTGGCATTTCAAATGTGCAGGTAGATGGCATCTCTCTCTTCGACTCCCTGTATGGCATCAGAATAAAAACATCCCCCGGCCGCGGAGGATATGTCAAGTACATTCACATCTCCAACGTCGTCATGAGCAGCGTTAAGACGGCCATCGGTATAACAGGACAATATGGAGAGCACCCGGATGACAATTATGACCGAAACTCTCTTCCAACTATTGACATGATCACCATAGAAGACATTGAAGGAACAGATATTAATGTTGCTGGCTTCTTGCAGGGTATTCAAGGGGCTAACTTTAGCAACATTTGCTTATCGAACGTGCACCTCTTTGTCAACTCAAAATCTCCATGGAACTGTTCTTACATTGAAGGCTTTTCTAACTCGGTTTCTCCAGAATCATGCGAAGCACTCAAAAATCCCTATCAAGCATCACTTTGTTACACAACTGAGCAGTTAGAGCATTGCAATCTGGTGCAAATTCTTTGAATTCAGTAAACAAGCTAAACCGTAATCTGCAACCGGATGTTCAGTTATTTACAGTCTGATACAAAAGAGATTGTTTTGTTCATGGACCAACATATTTGTGTGTAGCCTTCAGCTGAGATTGGTAATGTCTTTAAGATCGAAATAAGTTGAAAGTGCAGGGAGATCATCTTGCCTGAGTGAAAGTTGCTGCCTGTTTCGATTTTATACGAGTGAAAGAGTGATGTAAAAATAACAATTTTTTCACATGTTTCTTAGTTTGTTTGGCCAAAATTTGGAAAGGTGAGGCTTCAAATGTTCATTATGGCTGGTTGTGTTTAATGTGTCTAATAACAACATTTTAACTGACTGGGTCACTATGCAAGAAAGATAAAAATTCTACTGATGAAATTCGAAATAAGTGTTTCAGCATTTACTCTTATCTTAGTTTGCAGTAAAAGAGCTATGGATCTTTCATTTGTAGAGGCTTACAATAGAGCAACATCACCAAAACACTAAGGAAATAAATGAAAGTTCATCCACTTGAATATCAATTGATTAACAGAAGATAATCAGTATTCACAAAGTTTGTCGATTATTTTGCATACAGAAGGGCCATTCAGAAACCAATGTAGCAGATATATTTAATACATCCGAAACTTCTCCTTGGTC
Organism: Hedychium gardnerianum; assembly: GCA_038050645.1. Classification (NCBI taxonomy): domain Eukaryota; kingdom Viridiplantae; phylum Streptophyta; class Magnoliopsida; order Zingiberales; family Zingiberaceae; genus Hedychium; species Hedychium gardnerianum. The sequence goes on along the minus strand of JBBUKS010503472.1, from coordinate 5,104 downwards.
TTCTCGAATACTTGTTCAGCGATCACGGCGCCACTGCCATCAGCTTGCTTGATCTCCATATGAGCTTTCTGGTAAAATCCGGTGCCTCTCAGAGCATCGGCAATGAAATCATCAAATCCTATAGCTATAGCAGCCTCGGCTTTTGCTCCATAGACCAGCCTCTACATTTGGTTGAAGCAAAACCAGCTGAGCAAAAACTTTTACAAATTAAGAAGTTCAAAAGAAAACACAAGACCAATGACCACCTTAATTCGCGAAAGGTGAATTGCTCCAAAGCACATCGGACAAGGCTCACAGGAAGCATAGATCTCACAATCTGAAAGTTCAATCTTCCCAAGCTTTTTGCAGGCCTGAAATAATAACAGATCATGTGAAAAACTATCTTAAAAGTTTTTGGTGATTCACCGATGCTTGTTGATTAAATCAACAGATGAATTCTTATTTCCAAGGTTATTTCAAACTACTTATCAATTGAGATCTAATTTATACATGAAGGGTACAGTGTGCAAGCACTCCAGAAAGATTCCATTCAGCACTGAAAGAATATGGTATTGTCACAACCCATAATCGGACATAGATGAGAGAACTATCCATTAACTAGACTGACACAAAATGCTTAAGCCCAAGTTCAAAGTAATTCACTCATCTATGCCTATATGCCTTATTTATTTGCCTAAAATTCTTCAAATGGGACTGGACTAATATTGTAAAATATGGCAAACTAAATTTAAACCTTAAAAATAAGAAATAAATTAGTGGAAAATTTTTGGGAGTTTTAGAAATTTTTTGAGGATTAATCCGAAGTCATATAAATTAATTAAGGTAATTTCTAATTTAAATGGGAGTTGATTAAATTAATTAACCCAAAGTAATAATTAATAAACCCTAAGTTAATTAATCAAACCTAAGTTTAAGTTATAAATAAAGAGGTCACTGTTCACTTCCTCTTTCACTCGATTTTTCACGCTAAGCTGATCGCGAGCCTGCCATTGCCGAGCACCGCTTCTTCACCGATCGTACTCGTCCACTGTCGCTGGCCAAATTCAGGCCAGTCGCGATCGGAGAGATCAAGGGCTAACTTCTCTTCTTCGATCATTACCGCCGAACCCTCTCCCTCTTCATCGGTTGCGCCGATTCAACCGCCGCAAGCAAGGGTCGTCGGCGTCCCGCTGTTCTCCGGTTACAAAGGTGGAAGAAGAGTGGTCTGATGCACCATTTCGGTCAATTCCTCCGAATCTCCACCTGAACTCTTCCCTTTGTCGACGTTGTCACTGCCACCCACTTTCGGCTGCCGTCGAGCAGGGTTAGGTCAGGATCTTGTCCACGGTTTTTCTTTTACCTTCGGTTAGCTCTAATCCATCACCATAATTCTGGTTGCTCGGCTAGGTTTGAGTTGGATCCGATTGCCAGCCAGCCACAATTTTGATTTGAGTTAATCACCTTTGATTTCCGGTCAAATTCTCCCAGCCACCGTAGCAATAATCATCAACAGAAGAGGTAAGGTTGGTTAGATCTGATGTTCTTAGCTGGTGCTATATTAGTTGTGGTGATTGGTTGTGAATGTTGTTTTCTATTCATTGTTTGGACAGCAAGAAGGTTTGTGAATGGATTCAATTTCTGGTTGAAGCTGCTGGTTTTGGTTGTTGCTGGCCAACTCTAAGGTAAATTAGTTTTCCTCCATCAGTAGGTTAGTGGTTTTCGAATATGCATTAGGGTTATGGTATTGTTAAGAATGGAATTGTGTTCTGTTATTGGATGTATTACGGTGTAGATATTGTTTCCGACCGGATTAAATCTGTTATGATTCTGAATTGGTTGGTAAGAATGGATTGGTTAACCTAATTGTGAGGTGGAGTAATTTTATTTTGTAGTTAGTAAGTGATGATAGTTTTAAGATCATGTTAGCTTAATATCAAATGTCACCCTTTGATAATCTGAATTATTAGTGAATTAATCTGAATTTACTTTGAAAACTTAATTCTGAAACCAAAGACTTAAGTTACGGAATTCGGAAATCAATCTCTATTTATGGAGGTTCTAAAATTGGATTCTAAAGGGAAACCTTAATCCAAATGAGTGAGGGGTGAATTGATAATTGTTGGTTAAGGGGTGATATGGGAATTTAGAGAATTCGTATATTGGATTGAGATAACGAACCTCTAAATTTGATTTGGTTCTATTCGATTCATAAATTAAATGATTAACCCGTGTAATATTATTAGCGAGTTTGTTACTAGAATTAATCTAGTACTTATGTAGAATTTTGTATTTCTACTTATAGGATCCGAATTTGAGACGGAACGACGGATTTGAGGATATTTCAGATTATCCACATCTGAGGCGGGTACTTCTTACTCTGTTCTTCTAGTTTATTTATCTTTAGTGCATGATGTATATTTTGATATTAATTAGGTATCTTGACTCTGTTCTTATTTATCATGAGTTTGATACTTGATGATTGACCTTAGAGATAAGTCTCTTTATTGTTGATACAATCACTCAATTTGCTACTCATATGGATTAGTAGTCATTTATGAGTTTTTATGTATACTCACTTTTACGGATATGTATTTCGGATGTGCTTGTGATATTGTGATTTATAGATGATTATATTGGTGGTATGTTTTATTTTTGTATGCTCATATTAGCATCTCATTTGATTAAACATCGATGACTAAGTATCCCTTGTGGGTGAGAGGGTCATTAGTCATATTTTTCATGTCCGCTTGGTCACTCGAGGTAGTGACGACTGGAGTATGTATAGTATCTCGGGTTATGCTTACTCAACCACTCAGGGGTAGTGGTCGTATGGAGTGTATGCCGACAGGAATCGCTTTTGATGTAGCTAGATAGCTACTTTGTTCATCCTGTCCATTCGTTCCACTGGAGAGTAGTGGTTGTATGGAGTGCGTACAAGAGTCACGATCCTATCCATTCGATCACATTAATATAGTGATGGCTAGAGTGGTGAGTAGGAGTGACTTTGCATTGCATATGCATTTTGCATTTGCATGTGCATTATTGTTGTGAATTTATGCACGGTTGGACGTTTGTTGACATTGTATGGTGACTTGATACATTGGTTGTGTTTTTTTTTCTGCTTGTAGAGGATTTATGCTCCTTTATTGATGCTACTGAGTATTAGTAGTACTATTTCAGATTCTGTATTATTTTTCGATGACTATTTCACACCTAGTGGATTCAGACTTGTTTTAAGTAATTTCTATTATTATTGTTCCATTGATCAGGTTAGTACTTTCCTATTCGAGACTGTATACCTTTGTTTCCAGATCTATATTAGTCATGCACTATTCTTCTTATACCCGCTGAATATTATTTTGTACTCACCACCCCTGCTTCTATTGTTGTTTTCATTATTAGCAGGATTATAATTGGGTCGCTTGGAAAATATCTGTCTGCGCCCTCCCACTCACATTGAGCTCTGGATTTACTTTCATTTTATGATGGTTTGATTTTAGTTTTCGCAATTATTTCATTCATTGGTATTGTATTAATTAATTATTTTTTGGATTTTAGATTTGTTTCTGATCATGTACTTGGCGTCATAAGTCGGGCCGACTCACAATGATAAGTTTTTGGTTTTCTGGTCGTGTTGACCATCTTTACTGTTTAATTTTTTATCTATTACACTGCGTGGTTGTGTAATACCTGTGTAGGATATGTTTTATCATATAAATATACTGCGTGGATGTGAATACCCATGTGGGTATATTTCTTTATTTGTATGTGATTATGTATTCAGGATATTATCAGTCGTACAGAGGAGGTGCTATCCCATATTCGTCGGATAAGTATACTCTCGGGGCGTGACAAATTAATTGAAATTGCTTAGGATTAGAAAATTAATTAAAATTTGAATTTAATATTTGAATTTTTAATTAAGATCCTTAATCATCTCACCTGGTCTAAATTTTTCAACCAAGGTAATCTTTTTAATTTTGTTAGATGAGTTGAGTTATCTATGTGGGTTTGTTTTAACTTGTGTTAGATTCAATTTTAGCTTTGGGTTCACCAAACATTCATTCTTTGAATAAGCTTCTAGGTTGTGGTGAGTCACTTGGACATCATTAAAATAACCATGTGACTAAGACAAAACTTTTCAAATAGTTCTGCCCAAGGAACTTAATACCAAACCTTGGTTTAACCAGTTTAGATTGGACTGGGGTAGCTTCAGTTAATTCCACTAAGTCAACTGCATCAGGTCGAACACATATGATTCTTCCTAGACATGCATTGACAGAGCTTTTCTAACTTACAATCATCCCAATCTTCTCTAATACTATTTTACGGGTTAAAATTATCCCAAGTTCAACTAGTCCTAGTTACCCAACTGGGTAGGTTATGTTTTAAGGTGCCAACTAATTTGGAATCTCTTCTTGAATCATATAACTTTGGTCTTGATTTTAAATAATATATTTCAGTTTTAGGTATATAGTATTGATTAGGTCCTACTTGCTTAGTTAGATAAACTTTCGGAACCCAAGCTTTAGTTTTTTTTTTAATTTGAGTTAAGGATAAAAATGATTTACAGATAGAGTTTGTTTTGTATCCGAGTCCGGAATTGTTGTTCACAACTCTTTGGGATCCAAGTATCATGTTTAGATACTTGGTTCCTGAGGTAAACTTTTCCAACTATCTTTGAAGTTCTTTCACTTGTACTTTCAAGACAGAATTTTCTTCCTCAAGTTTTGCAACTTAAGTTGAATTTCTATCTTGAGTTTGGTTAGTTAAAGAGTTCGAGGCTAGTTGTTCCTTAAGGTCATTATTTTCCTTAAGGAGAAGTTTAGCTTATTCCTCAATTTTAATTAACGTTTTATTTAAACAAGTAATTATTTTAAAAAATCTTGTAGTAATAAATTTTACCTCGCTGGTTCCTTTTGAACTAGATATAGATCTAAGACTCGACTTATATTCAAACTCGTCTTCTTGATCCGGTTCGCTCTCTGACTCAGGTCTAGTTGCCATTAGCGCAAGGTAGCTTGCTTGCTTCAATTTTTTAGTCTCTGACTCTTCCGAGGAAGGCTCATCCCATGTGGCTTGAAGAGCCTTCTTCTTCCTTAGCTTCTTGGACTTGTCTTCTTTC
>JBBUKS010503426.1:0-14082 GCA_038050645.1 Hedychium gardnerianum | reverse complement strand
CTCATCTTTCTTGAGTGTGGCGTCAATATCCTTCCCTACATCTGAATATCAAGGCGATCCGTTTCCAAGGTGCTTATAAAAAACCAGCAAGCATGACCATGCCTCTTCAAGGCATGACTGTGCCTCTTCAAGGCACGACCGTGCCTTCATTGACCAAGACATGCTCGTGCCTCACAGACACGACCGTGTCTCCCAAGTGATCAGGGCCAACTCTCTAGCAGGCCCCATGGCCTGGCCGTGCCTCCCAGGCATGACCGTGCCTCCCAGGCACGACCGTGCCTTTTCAAAAGGAGATCCTAGCAATTCCAACAAGAAACACGACACGATCGTGCCTCTCTTTCAGTCGTGCCCTTCAAAAAATCCAAAAGCCCCCATGGCCAGGTTGTACCCAAGAGGCACGGTCGTACCCCACTCCAGACTCTTGCCATGGCACGGTCGTGCCATTGAGGCACGACTGTGTGGCAAGCTTCAATGGCATGTGTGACTCCTATTTAAGGGGGATGAGATCCCCTTTTCAAGAGGAGGAAAGGTTCCACTTCAAGGGAACCTACTATGTCCATTTCCAAAGAGATTTCAATGATTCGTCTACCTCCAGAGCAAGGATTCGAGCTAAAGACAACGACATCAACTCGATAAGAATTTCTTCTTCCCCATTCTCATTTGGTTTGTAAGAATATTTCTCTTCTTGTCTTTGGGTTGTAATTTTCTTATCTTGGAGTAGATCTCTCGGATTTTAGGATGTAGGAAGTAGTTTTGATGTGATGTTGATGTATAAACTATGAATTTGCTTATTTCCTTATTCAATGACATATTTATGATCTGTTCTATGTGTGTGATGTCTTGTTTGTGTTTGATTGAATGTGTGTGTGGTGAATGCATGTGGAGTGAATGATTGCTCAGCATGTAGAGGAGAGGCTATAGATTGTACGACCGGGGAGCCCTTAGTGAAAGAGGGTTACATTTAACCGGACTTTCTAGAGTCTTCATGATGTGTGCATTTCATTATAGGATTTTTATCTTAGTTTGACACACATTTATCCCATTTCTAGTGCATATATCACATGTTTTTTCATCTATTCGTGCTTCATTTTATTACTTTCTAGTTTGGAGAACTACTTTTGTTTATTTTAATTGATAGGACTCCAAAAGGAGCTAAAATCGAGTTCAAAGACCATTTTTCAAGAGGAGTCCAGGAGTGCACAGTGCTCAACACGGGGGAGGAGGGTGGTTGCGCCAGCCGACACAACTCGTACCTCATTTCCAAGCATTTCCACTAGTGCCATAGGTAGCCCGTGCCAGCCGGCACGGGTTGTGCCCATTCTCAGATTTCTTTAACACCCACCACAGGTAGATTGTGCTAGTCGGCATGGTCTGTGTCACTCGTGCCAGCCGACACATGCCAATCTACACCTCAGATGCTTCCTAGGGGGTATTACGGCCCGGCTGTTCAAATTTAGCATGGTCGTGGCTAATGTTTAGCTCAATACAGTGCCCGACACGGGCCCCCCGTGTTGGCAGGCATAGCCCGTGTTCGACCTATCAAATTGAAGATAAGTTCAAGGTCTACAACTTTGCTTTAGAGTCCAACTGATAAAATGTGATCTAATGGGTGAAAACATGGTTTTTGTAGAGAAAACAATGTCCACCATGAGCCCCCCGTGGTGGCGGCCACAGCCCGTGTCAGCCTTTGGTTCAAACTGTAGATCGAATTTTGAATGACTATAACCTTTCACTCGGTTGGAGTTATGGGGCTCATAATCTATCAAATCAAAGATAATTTCAAAATATACAACTTTGATTCAGAGTCCAACTCAAGAAAACCTTATCTAAGAGGTCAAAAATCGGTTTTAGAGAAACCCAACCAACATGGGCATATATGGAAAGTTTGGGGGAGGTATTAAAGGGTTAAGAAAAACCCTTGCTTGACTCATCTTGGACAAGGGGGGCTCCTCCCTCTTCCTTGGAGAGAGTTGTCTCCTTCATGGGGAAACCCTAGAGTATCCATTTTCTTCCATCAAGGCAATCCATCCACCTCCGGAACAAGGATTCCTTCCGAAGTCATTTCCTGCAAATATCGCTAAGCATTTCTTCCTCTCAATTCTCTATTTTGGATTGTAAGAATGCTTCTTTTATTATCTTTGTATTGTAATTTTCTTGCAGTGGAGTAGACTCTTGATTTTAGAATTTGGGAGTAGCCCTATTGATATGTAAACATCTCTTTTGTTTGAATCTATAGAGTTTGCATGTTTTCTATTTGACGAATGCTTGTTTATGATCTGGATCTACTGATTTAACACAATATTGATGCCAACACCACAAGATTCATATCTCATATGAATTTGGGGATGAACCGAAAGGAGAACTCAATCCTCTGACCCGTAGAACCCTGAGACATGGAAAGTCGACTACGAAAGTTGATCGGTATACCATGAGGAGCAATAGATTGTCTTAGATCTTAACCGATTGATTCTAATTCATATCCATACAGTAAGAGTAGGCATCTTAGGGGTTGTGGGATCATGTGACAAGGATCTCCTTAGGAAAGAAACCCCTCAGCTCTGTCTCTTTGAAAGTAGAGGATAATTGGAATTGAAATGCCGGTGTAGTTTCAAAAGTTGACATCGAATACATAGGGATAGTCTACCTACATAAATAACCAATAAGGATAGGGAACCAAACATAGATTAGGTGTTTACAATCATTGAGGTGAAATCGAAGTCCTAGAATCATTTTTCCCAATCAATTCTCTCACTCGGTGATCTTGCTCACTTTCTCTTTCTCTCTCCCTCTCAACTCTCTCTTGAGCTTGCTTACTCTCTCAAAACTTCTCCTCTTGCTCTCTCAACTCTCTGTTTTGCTCGCAAGCTCTCGATCATGACTCCAACACCCCTCAATTATCTAGATAACTAGTTTCATGAACTCAATTAGTCTTTAATCAACAGTCCCTATGGATTAATATTTTATTACTTGACGACAGAATGGTGCACTTGCGATTTCCTACATCACTTCACCTCGAAATGAGGATTAATTCTCCATAAGGGATTAAAAAATTAGAGTTTAATGAGTTTTCATCAATTCAATGTTAGAAAGTGACTTGTGTAATCTAGACCATATGAATGGGGAGCCCTTAGTGCGGGTTACCTTTAATCGTTACCTCTTTTACTTATTGGCATTGGAAGGAAATGGTGTAAATACTCCAGTGTAACCCTTCACGAGTTTATATTGATAATTTGGTTAGAATCCCCACAAGAGCATAAACATGGAGGGTAAGTTAATGAACAACTAGCATCATAATGAAATTGAAATCCTAGGATCGCCTTCCCAAACCAATTCCTCTCTTACTGACCATCCATTCTCATCTTGGACCTTCCTCTCTCTCTCTCTCTCTCACTCACTCACTCTCTCCCCTCTCTCAACCTCTAGTTCTTAAGCTTTCACAATCTTTGATTGTTTAGATAACTGATGTGCGTAGATTATATATATTTTTAGGCATTATTTGTTGAACATCTACTTGTTATTTCACTGAGTATGATCTACATTATTTTACCATATCTCATTATATTGTCATTCTTTTACTCCTTTAGTTCGAAGATTTGCTTTCTTTGTATTTTTATTGACATGACATGATTTGGAGATAAAATAAAGTAAGCATGGTCGTGTCCTCTTCAAGGCATAGTCGTGCCTCTTCAAGGCATAGTCATGTCTTCATTGGCCATGACATGTCTGTGCCCTAAGGTGGTCGTGTCTATGAAGACACCCACGACCAGACTTCCAGTAGCTCCCACGGGCAGGTCATGCCCAAAGGCACGATCGTGCCTGCACAAGCAATTTTCCTCAAAAAATCCAGCATCTCCCATGGGCAAGTTGTGCCCAAAGGCACGACCGTACCTCCTCAGCAGCTCTCTCCCAAAATTCCAGCATGAACTACGGCTAGGCAGTGCCCAAAGGCACGACCAGGCTGTGCCCAAAGGCATGACCAGTCTCTCATCCAGCCATGCCCATCGAAGAATTCCAACACCAACCACGACAAGGTCGTGCCATGACTAGGTTGTGCCAAAAAGCACGGTCGTGTCTCCCTTCAGCTTTTCCCCACGGTTGGGTTGTGCCCAAGGGGCATGGTCGTGCCCCCAAGGGGCATGTTTGTGCCCTTTTTCTGGCACTTCTCACGGGGTCACCTATAAAAGGGGTTTGAAATCCCCTTTTCAAGAGGAGGAAAGGTTTCCCCTTCAAGGGAACCTACGAGGTCCATTTCCTAGCCAATTTCAATGATCCGTCCACCTCCGAAGCTTGGATTTCATCCGAATATACCTGTATTGTCTCGATAAGTATTTCTTCCTCTCTAATTTCTATTGGATTGTAAGAATGCTTCTCTTTTTATCTCTTGAATGTAATTTCCCTGCTATGGAGTAGATCTTCTAGATTCTAGGATGTAGGGAGTAGTTTTGATGTAATGTTGATGTATAAACTATGGATTTGCCAATTTCCTTGTTTAATGACATGTTTATGACTTGTTCTATATGTGTTGTGTCTTGTTTGTGTTTGAATTAATGTGTATGTGAAATTTATGCATATGGATGTGAAGGATTGGTTACTATGTAGAAGAGAGACTTTAGACTGTATGACCGGGGAGCCCTTAGTGACAGAGGGTGATTCTTTAACCGGACTTTCTAGAGTCATTTCCTTGGAATGGGGACCAATTCTCCGCAAGGGATTAGTTAATTAATGTTTAATAAGTTTACATCAATTTAATATTAGGAAGTAACTTGTGTAATCTAGACTGTATGATTGGGGAGCCCTTAGTGACAGAGGGTAATCCTTTAACCAGACTTTCTATGTTGTCTCTTCTACTTAATAACATTGAATGAATAATGGTGTAAACACTCTAGTGTAACCTCCACAAGTTCCTACCGTTAATGTAGTTAGAATTCCTATAAGTATGTAAACATGGAGGGTAAGGGAATGAACAATCCATAGTACGTCAACTAGCATCATAATGAAATCGAAATCTTAGGATCACGTTCCCAAACAATTTACTCTCTTAGAGACCATTCACTCTCACTGTACCTCTCTCTCTCCCTCTCTTGAGCTCTAATTCACAAGCTTTCTCACGAACTTATTTTGTGGACTCACTAGTGCTTAGTCAACAATCCCTGAGGATCGATATTTTTATTACTTGACGACTTAGCTGTGCACTTGCGATTTTGACAACAAGTTTTTGACACCGTTGCTGGAGACTGTTTTAGATTAACATTAGTGATAAATAATTTAGTTACTCTAGACGTTTTTTTTTGTTAATAAATTTCTACATTTTCTTGTTTTGTGAATAGCTTTACAATTTATTATGTTTTCTTCAATTCTGCATTTACTTTTGCACAAATAATTCTGTTTTGGAATTTTGACTTGAAAGAACTTGGATTTGTTCTTTTTGTATGCAAGGGCTAATATTACAATAGATCTTTTGCCTATGGATTCTGAGATTGATAGAATGTGAAGCACATCTCATCATGGTAAACAAACCTTTGAAAGATTATGTTGCTCACCTATCTAGAACGGGATTGTACCCTATTGTACCTCCATCGATTTATGCTCAGAATTTCATTCTTGACCCAGCATTTATTTTCAAGATTCAAGAAGATCAATTTGGAAGGTTAGATTCTAAAAATCTTTATCAGCATCTTGTGGAATTCTAAAGATATTATAATGCATTGAAATATGAAGGGGTTTCAGAAGACACAATTTGGCTACTAGTAATTCCCTTCAGTCAGAACTTGGTTAAATACTTTACCGCCTAGAAGCATCATGACATGGGATGAATTAGAGCAATGATTTTTGAACAAGTATTTTTCACTAAAAAAAATAATATATCTAAGGAATCAGATCATGAGCTTCAAGCAAAAAAATGGAGAGTTATTATGCAAAGCATGGGAAAGATTCCTAGACCTATTGTACTAATGTCCACACCATGGTTTGGAAAAGTGGTTAATTGTCAATATATTTTACATTGGGATTTCTTTCTCCAACAAGACTTAGTTAGATTCGGCTGCAGGAGCTCTATGATGAGAAAGAGTCTAAATGAAGCATATGATCTGATTGACTGAGTAGCGACAAACCTTAATGAATGATCAGAGGAAAATTTCATGACTCCCCCATTAGAAATTTCTGAAATTCTTAGTTTAAAAGAAGGGTTAAACATCAAAGAGGAGCTATATTCAGCGATAGTAATGTTAAAAACCTTAGAGGAGGCAACATTCAGTCCCAACATGAAACATTCAGGTACTTAGATGATGAGTTGACCATTTCGGCCAAATCAAATCTTGAAGAGTGTTGTAACGAGACTGTATGGAGAAGTGGTGATGAATTTAAAGAAGCACATTTTCAACCATTAGAGGGTCCCATGGAGGCAATCTTGATCTATGGAAAGTCAGATACTCTAGATGATAGGATTAAAGAGTGTGAGTAGATCAAGACACTTGAACAAGGCCTCCCTGAACTTGAAGTCACACCACCTTAAGTAGAACTAAAAGCTCTTCCTTCTAATCTCAGATATGAAATTTCTTGGGCCAAACTCTACATTTCTAGTGATTGTCAACGCAAGTTTGAATAAATATGAGACCAAAAAGCTACTCGAAGAGCTAAACTTGCATAAGAAGGTGATTGGATATAGCCCTTAATGACAGAGGGTAATCTTTTAATTAGACTTTCTATGTTACCTCTTCTACTTAATAACATTGAATGAACAATGGTGAAACAACTCTGGTGTAACCTCCATAGGTTTCTATAGGTAATTTTCTTAGAATCCCTACAAGTATGTAAACATGGAGGGTAAGGGAATGAATAATCCATAGTACGTCAACTAGCATCATAATGAAATCGAAATCCTAGGATCACCTTCCCAAATCATTTCCTCTCTTAGCGACCATTCACTCTCATTGGACCTCTCTCTCTCTTGAGCTCTAATTAACAAGCTTTCACACGAACTTTGATTGTTTAGATAACTTATTTTGTGGACTCACTAGTGCTTAGTCAACAGTCCATGAGAATTGATATTATTATTACTTAATGATTTAGTCGTGCACTTGCGATTTTGACAATAATAACTTGTTTTGCGGACTTAGTTAGTGCTTAATCAACAGTTCTTATGGATCAATATTTTTATTACTTGATGACTTTACCGTGCACTTACAGACAACAAATTTTTGGCATCATTGCTGGAGATTGTTTTAGATTAACATTAGTTAATAAGCAATTTAGTTACTCTAGACGTTTTTCATTTTGTTAATAAATTTCTACATTTCCTTTTGTGTAAATATTTCTGATATGAAACTTTGACTTGAAGGATTTGGATATTGTAGGAGATGTTTTGCCTATTGATCCTGAGATTGACAGAACATTTAGAAGAAGAGGCCTAAGGTCTAGCATCACCAAACCTTCTATTAAGGCCAATAATTTTGAGATCAAACCCGCTATCATTTCTATGGTTCAGCAAAATTAATATGAGGGAGGACCTATTGAAGACTCAAATCAACACTTAAAACTTTCTATGAAATTTGTGGGGCCATGAAGATGAATGTAGTTTTAGTGGAAGTCATCTGATTATTGCTATTTGGATTTTCATTGAGGGATAAAGCTAAAGCTTGGCTCAACTCTTTGCCTACCAACAATATTACAACATGAAAGCAATGCTCACATGAGGAATCTAATTTCAAGTTTTATGCAAAAAGATGGGGAATCCCTTTATGAAGCTTGGGATATATTCAAAGGACTTCTTTGATAGTGCTCCCACCATGGTTTAAAGAAATGGCTAGTCATCCACGCCTTTTATAATGGAATCAATTATCAAACAAAGGTGTCCTTGGATTCCGACAACTGGCGGAGCTCTAATGAACAAAGGAATAGATGCAGCCGAAGAAATTATTGAAAGTGTGGCACTAAACCATCATCAATGGACGTCAAAATGAAGCAACCCAATCAAAATTCCTGTGAAATATGATGTGAATACAATGGACTTAATTTTTGCAAAGATGTTACCAAAAGATTTGACTCAATGAATGTAAATTCGGTAAATGTGGTGATGTTTGTGGTGACACTGAGCATATGAAGGAAGCTTGCCAAATAGGAGAAATTTCTGTACAATTGACTCAGATTGAACAAGTGGATGATATTGGCAACTTCAACCCAAGACCCAATAATCCATACTCGGGAACCTACAATTAATGCAGGAATGTATCATACGATCGAACCTGTAGTTTTGATCTTGGCACTAGGTTCAAGTTAAGTCTTGTGGTTTTCTAACATGTTGATTGAGCTTACAAGGAAGTCCTTGTTGATGTTAGGCAAAAGGAAGCCCTAGTTGTGGCTAGGCAAGGAAGTCCTAGTGGGAGGGACTAGACAGAAGTCTTGGCAATCGAGGACATCGGTTAGGAAGTCCTGAAAATTGAGGACAACAGGCGGCAAGTCCTAAGGGTTGAGGACACCAAGAGGAAGTCTAGACAGATCGAGGGTCAAAGGTCTAGTGAAAATTCTCGATGGTCAAGGTTAGGTTGAGTGAAAGTCCAAGTAGGTCGGGTGGACCACACTTGGCATTAGGTAAACTCTCCCAAGTGGAGTGGTGACGACACGCTCTCGGACATAGAGCAGTAGGCGTCTGTCCAACTTAAGGTTTCACGGGAAATCTAAGGTTGAGACCGGACAACTCGAAGAGCTGTCAATTATACTCATTTATATATTTGTGCTAACATTATGATGTAGGAAACTAAGTGCTGGAAATGGGATTCCAGGCGCCTGGACTTCTCAAACTCAGCTCCACGTCCAGGTGGCACATTCTGGTTGGTTGGCACATGTTGACTTCTAGGCATCCAGGAGGGATCTAGGCGCCCAGGAGGGATCCAAGCGCCTAAGAAAGGATAAAGTTGCGATAGAAGAGATTGGATAGGGCTTCAACTAGGTGATGCCACATCAGCAGATCAGGCGCCTCGAAAGGATCCAAGTGCCTTGATTGACCGAGTCAGCTACGACTTTGGATAAGATAGGGGTTGCTGTAGGCGCCCTATACCGATCCATCCTCCTGGATTAAGCAATAAAATAAGGTCATAACCTGAGTCTTCATATCATCATTCTACATGCTCTACTATGCTCCTACAACTATGAAATGATGCTACGCTCACGCTACAACAACGCAACAACGCCGCTACGAGCTCAAACAAGCCTAAACTTTGGTAACATGAGTTGTTGTTAAGTTATTTCATTTCTTTTCATGCTAAATTTGTTAAGGGTCAGTGGGTTTGTTACCGAACCCAGTATTTGTAAAAGAAGTGAGCTTTCTTCTCTTTATTTGTGATTGCCCACCGAAGCGGTCAACTTGGCTGTGGGCCTTGGAGTAATAGCCATGAGGTTGCGAACTAAGTAAAACCATCGTGTTTTAATTTCCACTACACGACTTGGTGGTTTTAATTGCCATCAATGCACATATGAAGCGTCACCCTCTCTAGCGCTTTTCTCAATCCAACAATTGGTATTAAAGCGGGGTCACATTCAATTGGTGGAACCACCAATCGAGCTCATTTTTTTTCTCTTTTTTTCATTCATTTTTAGTTTTAACATTTAGTCCGAATTGGTGCAATCACCTCTTCGAACAAATCTTTTTGTTTGTTTTTGAAATTGCTCGAAATTAGTGCAACACCACTCGAGACATTTTTTTTTTGTAATATTCTATTCATCCCGCACTACTAAATCCAAGACCAAGTCTTGGGACATTTCATTTTTTTTTTTATGTGTGTGCAAGATTCTAAATTGCACACAAAGAAGGCAACTATACAACCCGTCCAATGCTCTTCACCGGAGATGACTTTTGCTACTAGAAAAGTGGCATGGAGTTCCACCTTAAGACTCAGGTGGACATGTAGATTTCCATCCAAACCTGCTTGATGTGCGTAAATTATATATACTTTTAGACATTATTTGTTGCACATCTACTTGTATTTCACTGAGTATTATCTATATTATCGCACTTCATCCCATATTATTATCATGCTTTTACTCCTTTAGTTCAGAGATATGCTCTTTCTGTATTTTCTTTGACATGATGCATTTTGTAGCTTAAATTGTGCAAATTTGATACTGGAGCAAGCTTTGGAGAAAAATCAACAAACATGGTCGTGCCTTATAGGCACGACCGTGTCTCACCAAGACAAGAAGAAAGCATGGTCATGCCTCAAAGGCATGGCCGTGCCAATCTAAGCTAAGCAGGCCATGCCTCACAGGCATGATCGTACTTCTCTATCATTTTAGGCAACTTTTCCAAAGTCTCTCAACATTCAAGTCGTGGCAAGAGGCATGACCATGCCTTCTCAGAAGCCTCCAGATTAGGTCATCAGGCAGGCCGCGCCAAAAGACACGGTAATGCCAGACCTAGCCACACGGGTCGTGTCTTTTGAGGAGAGCCCAGCTTGTTCCAGATCCATTCAACTGCTAGGTCGTGCCAAAGTGCACCGTCGTGCCACATTTCCTGGATTTTTCTTCATCATGGTCGTGTGCCAGGGAACGACCGTGCCTTGCTTTTTGGGACACTCCACACCCTGGTCGTTCCTCAAGGCATGACCATGTGGCATGGAGGTATGGTCGTGTGCGCTTATAAAAGGGGTTGAAGATCGCCTTTTCAAGAGAGGAGAGGTTTCCCCTTCGTGAGAACCTATGAAGTCCATTTTCGCTTTGATTCCGATGATTCGTCCACTTCCGGAGCAAGAATTTTATCTGAAGACAATGGGGATACCTAGATAAGCATTCCTTCTTCTCCCCTCTTGCTTTGGATTGTAAGAATGTTATATGTCTTGTGTTTGGCTTGTTTGTCCATTGCTATGAAGTACATCTCCATGATTCTAGGATATAGGGAGTAATCTTGATGTGATGTTGATGTATAAACCATAGATTTGCTAATTTCCTTGTTCAATGATATGTTTATGACTTGTTCTATATGTATTGTGTCTTCTTTGTGTTTGATAAAATGTGTGAGTGAATTGAATGCATATGGATGTGAAGGATTGTCAACATGTAGAAGATTTGCACTAGATTGTATGCTTAGAGAGCCCTTAGTGATAGAGGATAGTTCTTTAATCGGACTTTCTAGAGAAATTATCTTGAATTAGGGATAATTCTTCATAAGGGATTAGCTAATTAGAGTTTAATGAGTTTGCACTAATTTAATATTAGGATGTGACTTGCTTAATTTAGATTATATGAACGAGGAGCCCTTAGTGACAAAGGGTAGTCCTTTAACTGAACTTTCTACATTACCTCTCTTCTACTTAATAGCATTGGATAATCAATAGTGTAAGCACACTGGTGTGATAGTCATGAGTTGCATTGATAATTTAGTTAGAATTTGATGTGTGTAGATTATATATACTTTTATGCATTATTTAACGCACATTTTCTTATATTCATTAATCGTGATCTACATTATAACACACTATTTTATCATATCACAATATGTTATTCGGAGATCTACTCTTTGCGTATTTTCATTAATAGGACGTGATTTGGAGTGAAAATGGACCAAAAATGAACATTAGGCAGCTTTGTAGGAAACTCAGCAAACATGGTCAAGCCGGTCGTGCCCTTGGGCACGAATGTGTTCTTCAAGTTGACATGGTCGTGTCTTTCTAAGACACAGTCGCATCTCCCAGGAGCCAGGCAAAGCTCTGCTCCAGCAGAATTCATGCCAGGGTCGTGTCAGGAGGGCACAATCGTGCCTTTGTTATATCTAGGGCTAGGAGGACATGATCGTGTCTATTCTCTAGCCAGTTTAACATTAGGGTCGTGCCTGAGAAGCACGGTCGTGCTTCATCAGAAGAGCAGCTCCATTTCACACAAGGGGCGTGCCTAGAGGCACGACCATGTTTTGACTCTAGCCAAACCCATGGCCTAGTCATGCCTGAGAGGCACGGTCGTTCTTCTAGCCGTGCCTCAGCCTGTCTCTCTCACATGACATGGCTGTGCTTGAGAGGCACGGCCGTGCCTTAGGTTTCGGCCTTTACACAACTTGGTCATGTCTTTGAGATATGGTCGTGCGCCCCAAAAAGCAGGGGTCGTGCCGCCTGCCTATAAAAGGGGTCTTCTTTTCCCTTTTCAAGAGGGGAAGGGTTTTCCCCTCTTCGGAACCCTCTAGATCCGGGGTCATCACCATATTTCGAAGTTCTACCAATGATCCGAGGTCATTTGCTCCATTCCGTCCATCATCTAAGCTAGGAGATCACTCCCGAAGACCCAAACTACAATCGGCTAAGCTTTCTCTTCTCTTTTCTTTCGATTAGAGTTGTAGAATATTTTATTCATTGTCTTTAGGTTTAATCTCCTTATTTATAGAGTAGATACTCTTGATTCTAGGATTAGAAAGTAATTATAATGTGTAATTGATGATGTATGAACTATGGATATGTCATTTTCTTGTTTCTTCTATGTTTGCTTCTTGTGCTATGTGCGTTGTTCATTGTACATATTTGACAAAATATGCATGTGAGTGATGCATATAGATGTGAAGGATTTGTTACTATTTTAAAATTACTTCTGGGCTGGATAATCAGGAGATCTTTAGTAACAAAGGATACCCATGCAACCGGACTTACTATACCCTTAGTGACAAAGAGTATCGATTATTAACCACTTCCTGGGGTAATGACCATGAAATAGACTAATCCTTTGCTACATAGGTATAGGTATGGAGAATAAGGAGATGAACATATTCTAAGGACATTATCTAGCAGCATAGTGAAATCGAAAGCCTAGAATCTTCTCATAAACCTTCTCAAATTTCTAAACCCTCTCAACCTTCCTTAATTCTCTAGCAATCAACACTCTCTCTCACACACTCTATCTTTGATTAACAAGCTTTCAAACAATTCGATAGTCTAGATAACTTGCTTCATAGACTCTAGTAATTAACCCTTAGTCCCTATGGATTCAATATTTTTTATTACAGACGACGTAACCGTGCACTTGAGGTGGCGTAAAAAGTTTTTGGCACCATTGTCAAGGACTATTTTGATTAACATTAGTTGACTAGCAATTTAGTTACTCTAGACACTTTTCTTTTTGTTAATAAAATTCTACATTTTATTTATTTGTCTATAGTTTTGTTTTATTTTCAATATATATTACCCAAAAATACTACATTTTTACTTTCTCATACACATAGACCAAAAATACTGTAATTTGCTTACTTACAAATACATATTCCAAAAATACTATATTTTTGTTTCTTGCTATTTAAATTATGCATTCTTGTTTTCCTAATAATTCTATTTTCTAGGTGATTGTGATTGTTTTCAAAAATCTACTAATTTCTTTTACAAGATATGAAGCACATTGACACAACAAGCAGTCCTTTGAGAGAGTTTTGCACACCCATATCTGGAAGACTATTGAATCCCATTGTACCTCCATAAATTGAAGCTGTAAATTTCCAACTTGACCCAACATTAATTTCCATGAAACAAGCTCACAAATTTGAAAGAGAAAATTCAAAAAACTCATATTTACACCTTGAGGTTTTTCAAGAATATTGCAACATGGTAAATTGTGAAGGAGTCTTAGTGAATGTAATTCGGTTAATGGAATTTCCTTTCAATATCTAGGATAAAGTAAGAACTTGGTTGTATTCTCTCCCTCCACAAAGCATCACAAGATGTGAACAACTGGAGCAACCATTTCTAAGTCGCTTTTTCCCTCCAAGTATGAGAGAGATTTAAAGGATCACTATTTGAAGCATGAGAGAGATTTAAAGGATTATTAAAGCAATGTCCTCATCATGGGTTGGAGAAATGGCTCACTATCCATTTATTCTATAAAAGGATTTCATTTTCAGATAAGACATTATTGTATTCTGTTGCACGAGGTTCATTGAACTTTGAACGAAGCATATGACTTAAATGATCAAGTGACACAAAACCTCCAACAGTGGTCAAATCAAAATTGGATGGAATCTTCCCCAACATTCTTAGAAGTGCAAGCCATGAATTCAGATATGAACGAAGAACAAGAACTGTTGCAACCACTCAAGAGTCTTGAAAATCATATAGAAGATATCAT